>CM059997.1:551101-843422 GCA_030463065.1 Aphidoletes aphidimyza
CTTCATCACACACTTCGTTCGTGCATGTAGACGCGTTCCACCACCACTTCGTTTGAGGACTGCGCGACAGCTGAACAAATACACACAGAGTTCGTCGTATGAGAACGACAGATCGACTCGCATACCTCATACTCCTAGCACTCAGTTTTTAGCCAAACAACGAAATTCAGCTATATCGAGTTTAGGCGCAACTAGTTTTGGATACCTGAACGTGGACCACCACACGGTGAGCTTAGCGCTCACTCCTTTTAAGTAAAATCAACATGGCGGCCATATACAATACAAGATGGTAACAAATAACATCTTTATCAAACCGCTCATCCGAAGCGCTTTTTTCTTTTTTTCCAGTACACAGAATTGAAATTTTCTCTTACACTTCTACCATTATATACAAACCAAAATACAGGACGTTCATAGTTTCAACTAGCTTTAAATGTCACAAACAGTATGGCGATCTGTTTGCAACGGTAAAACCCATTTCTATCCATTGCGAATATTCCGTCCTGTGCGATAGACGAAAACATTACGCTACACGAGGACATGGTAATATCAACGACGTCGAACATATCAACGTGTATAACGACGACGAATAATTTTTATGAGTGGAGACGTTTCATCATTTAAGAAGACATATAGATCCATTCAGTCTGCTAGTCTACAACCAGCCTCATATAAGTTTACTATACACATTCAAAGAGTGATCACAATATTACACGCTTCCGGTTGGTACTACTCCAACACTCCTAACAACAGCTGTATTAATTATCTTCTTGAAGCTACTTGTCGACTCTTTTTCTAATTCTTTGAAGCTCCGTCAGACTCATAAAGCATTTTATTTATGTCATTTTCCTACAGTGGTGCGGTGAGATCTCATTTTTGTTTCGTCTACTTCTGCCCAACCGGAAACGATCGTATCAGCACACCAAAATATAAAGATGATTAAAAAAATCAAGCAAAAAATCGTCGTGGTTGAGGCGGCCACCGATGTGGTATCATAACCAACACACCATCATGGCAAGTATAGCTCCGATACATGCGAGCGAAGGAAGCGGTCATTTGGGCGTGCTTCTACTCCATTCAAAATCACTCATTTATGGTGCTAGTCAAAAAGATAGGTACAAACTCACAGAGGAGTTTGTACAACACTTTCGTAGCTTCTCTCGAAGGCTATGAATGAAGAAATTGCAACTATTCGTGTTAAACTTAACCATTCAATAAAATTATGTCATTATCACAGGCAGACAATCTAGCCAACGGTCGACTCGAACAATGAAGGAAGGCAGATAACCCATTAGCGAGATTGTGTAATATTAGTATGTAATGCACACACAAGGTGCGAGGTTTAATTGAGTAGTAGCCAGATTATACGACACAACACATCATACACAACAATGAAATACATACACATGTACAAGTAGAACGAACACGAGGACGCAAACAGACACAAATCTAGCTAACAACGCACACGTCACGAGGAACAGACAGAAAAACACAAGAAAGTAGAAAGATATATTTATGTCTTAGAAAAAAAGTAACGTGCCCAACTCGGCGAAACGCACACAATCCAGTTTCAAGCAAATTTTTACTAACAAAACTTCTCTTCTCCACGTGCAAACAGCATTCCCCTTTTCTCTCCTCAATTTTTCCCCCTGTCGTCTGCAATTGGCTTCCACAACCTTCTGCCACCACTCGTGCTCTCACGATTTCAATCGTCTATACATTGCAAGTTAGAGTTCGATTAATGGTAATTGTTTATTTATACACTATGAAAATGCCTGAGAATATTTCAATTCTTCCTAGAGAGTGGCATGAGTCTACTCCAACATTTGCTCTCTTTCTTCTCCATAAACACAACTTTCATCAGCGCACACCATTTGCCGCACTTTATCATCATATCCGCTACAACGCAATAGTAGCATCTTAAAAAGAAGTATTCTTATTCTAACGTCGCAATTTACAGTTCGTGCTTATCGCTCAACCGAACCGCATATGTACGGCTCGAGAACTAGGCTCTAGGCCCGCTATTATATCTATCATCACCGGGTGTGTTACTAAAAACGATCTACAGAGTTAAAATCTAGAGAAGAGATGACATCATGTAAAAGTATGAAGTCAATCAATCTAATAATTACCTGTCCGAATATCGATTTGCGCTCAATGTTGCAGAACTCGATACAGTGTTAGGAAAATCAATCACACAATATTCGAGCATAACCTCATAGAACTTGTTGCTTTCAATTTCAATACGCATGCCAATGACTGCATTCAAGTATTAACATCTTTTCCATAACAAAATATAGCCTTGTTCTGATATAGAAAAAAAAGTATAGACAAGTAGAAATTTAGATATCAAGCGTCCTTCCATGAACTAGAGGCAGTTCGAAATTGTCTAGAATAACCATCACAGTCCACCCAGCATCATACGATGAGAAACAAACACGATCATCTATTTCTTTTTATTGAAAAAATTTAATGGCGTTGCATGGGCCGCTTCCCCACCACTGTTTACCCCGATGAAATTATTACATATGAGATTGCTTGTTCGGCACAAGTATATTCAAGTTCCTTTGGATGCTCAATAGTAGGAATTTTAGTCCAAATTCCGTCCGAATCAAAATTGGTCTCGAAAAACTTTCTTCCCGAGATCGGCTTTAGGATAACTATTAGTAATAATAGACGAAAATTATGACATCGCGAATTAAAGTCCCCGACACAGGACCATTTGGTGAATCATCTCAAAAAAATGGAATGAAGGGTATGACAGACGAGGCGACATGCAATCTCAAGAAAAGATATTTACAACCTTACGGCATTGCATGGTAGTGACAAAAATGAGAAGTAAAGACAAATCAACGGAACGAATGAGTAAAAAGTAAATATTGAAATGTAATTGGTCTTACCTGGAGAATGCAGAGATAGAGATACACAGCCTATAGAACAAACAGACTTTAGAAAATGTTCATAACTAAACTATTCTCTCAACACGCACTAGACACATACATAACCTGCAAACAATAATGACAACAGCAATCCAAGAAGAAGAAGGACACAAGGCAAAAAAAAAAACGTATTAACACTCAAAATAGAATAAGGGATTGCAAAATTAGTCGCAACGAATAAAAAAAAAAAAAATCCATAATGTAAACAAGAGATAATAACTTTTTGAAAAAAGGTTATAACGTATCAGTGAGACAAATGATCGTTTTGGATTTTGGGAGGGGAAGAAAGGCAAGAGTAAGTGCAAAGCACTAAGAAATTGAGCGAATGAAATAAAAAAGACGAGACGAAAAATGCGAGAAAATGATGAGCGAATAAAAGTCGCCGCACAACAAAACGACCGAACCAAAGCTGTTAACAAAAATTGTATAAAAATAGAAATACTGGATGACAGAAGCACAAAGGAAATCTAAACACTCCATTCGCACGGGCGAAGAGCGAACTGGAAGCGTTCAGTAGACGCTCGGTAGAATGTAGAGCATGATCGCAATTGGGAAAAACTACGTAATTGAAGATAACTGCAACAACATTCTTTCAGACTGTTCGCTAGCTAACCAAGCGATGTGTCAGAAATGTGTAGAATCGTCTTTACGCAAAGCATAAAAATCGGACATGGGAGGGGGGGGTTTGTTCCCCGGTATTAAAAAACCCCGGATGGTCAGTTGAACAACCTACTGGATTCACTAAAGAAAATGGCCATAGTGCGTTTTCTTATTAGTCTACTTCCTCCCAAAGCGCATATTCAACGAATGAACCCCCAGATCCACAGGATTGACGCCCAACCCAGTCATTTTTCATTCTCTTTTTAAGCCCCCATCCAAAATATCCCGCTACTATTGCAATATTGTTGACATCTGTTCGATTAAGACAGGTATCCACTACATGCCTCAAATCGTGCATAACGTATTCTCTATTGCATTTGCGCAATCACCACTCCCCACTGTTCGAGCTTATCCATCTTTTTGACTATTTTTTAAGAGTCCTTTGAACACATGTCGCACATGCACTATAGCATACTCAGTTCTCTTCATATGACCAGAGATTGATATACTCGTAGTTTATCAATTAAGTGTAACAAGCTTTTTTCCCGTCCATCTATATAAGTACATGATTAAATTACACTCATAATAGTAACTAATATTATTGGGGATATTAAATATTATATATAAGAAATCGGAGATATTAAGATCTGCAACATTGTAACCACACGCGAACCCATTCTTCGAGTTCCTAAATCATAATCGTCATTCAGGAACATACTATTTTTTAATCATCACTAAATATTCTGGTATACTATAAACAATGAAATTCATAAACAAATTATCGCACTGAAATCTTCCGAGGGTCCAAATACACAAGATAGCGTTCATGTTTTGATGCAGAGCTGTTCCTTACAAATCTTATGTATATTCTCTTTTACATAAAGTTGCTTCTCCTTTGCATCGACACAATCAACATCAAATAAATACACGGGACAACAGAGTGAAACACCTTTATTGGCGAAATAAAGAGCGCAGATAGCTGTCATAGGACGAAGACTCGTTCTAATAACGCGTGACAACACTCAAAACAACAATTATTCATCTGCATACTATGAAGATTACTAAACAAATTTATAAGTGCAAAAGCAGTAAACGTAGAGACACCAGAGACGCGAGAACAGAGAAAGCGGAACACAACATCAAATCAACACATGAAGACAATAGAACATAATAATCAACAGTTTGCAACATGACAATAAATAACGATTACAAAGACATGAACTAGGGGACAATTGCTATACTAAAGCCGAGCAATAAACTATACAAAGTCGCACAGAATAAGGCCCGCAGTCTAGAAATGAAAGAGTTTAGGAAACCTCACAAAGCCTACAAGCGAATCTAGGCGTATGATCAGCCACAGCGAAAGCAACTTATTCCGCAATAGGAGCGTTAATTTATGCGAGGCGAAATACGGAAAACTTTATGGTGCTTAAATAACATGACAGAGCTAATTACATCTACGTTTTGTCTTAAGCGACAGCCTCTCACACAGTCCCACACATATACACCATCTAAATTTCCCCTCAGATATTTTTTAATTGGGTCCTCCTGTACAACAGACACTATAACAAACACAACATTTCTTGCGCGAGCCGCGAAAAGTGCTGAGTCGACTATGTACAACACAAATTAATTGTTCTCGCACTGCGCGGAGTATTTTCACTTGACGATTTCCAGCATGGGAAATGGCAACCATATAGAAAAAGTTGATACTGTTCAACCAGTAAAAACTAGAGAAAGAGTCTGCATAAAAAAAAATAAAAACAGGCATTAAGAATCAACACATTTGACATATTATTTCTCATGATGATTCTGATTGCCATAATATGAAAATGCAATTGACACAATGATATTTCATATGACCAATTTTTTTGGGAAGGAGTGAACCGGTCAGTTTATCGGTTCCATCTCTAACAACACAATTACAACACTGCGCTTATACATCCAATCCTTTTGCGTGTACTGACCCCATTCATATTCTAACATGCCCGTACTCCAATTGAATCAGTAGATAACTATTTTATTCACCCGAGCTTACAAACTATACCGAGAATATATAAAAAATGTATTTTTGGCAGTGTTTTTCTTGTCTACATTTTCTTATAGATCACCGAAGCGAACTATACAACAAATGTAAATATCTTTATCCAAACTTTAAAAGACCAAATCTCTCATAATTCATATCATAGAACCACAAAAAATTGTGCAAAGTTGCGAATTTTCTCGTTGCATCATGTCATAAGCTTAGGCTCGGATACACGTTAGCCTGAACACACTTTATCCGGATAAAGCACTTGGAACGGGCATAAATGCTTCATTTACAACTCCAGCGATTGCGCTTCATGAAAATTAAATAGTATTAAGATCGTGAAATTGAGTACGCGATTGCAATTGCTGGAGGTTCAAAATATATATTTTATAAAGTCCTATCCGTATTTCTGAATGTATGCATTTGAATTTACGCATATTTGAAATTTAAGCTTCTAAACCGACAATTGTTGGACGAAATAATTTCATCATGAATTGAGAACTATTTGTGATAAAAATCAAACTGACAACAACTTTTTCTGTTTTGGGCTCACTTTTATAGATCTATTAGATTATTATTTTAGCAAATTATTATAGCAGAAGAATACCGAGCAACGATCGGTGTTCGTCTTCACTGAAAATCGCCTCAAAAATAATTTAACATTCAAAAATATTTTGCCCAGAAAAAATATCCAACCAATTTTCATTCATACTGACCCATTCAAATCTCATTCGCCTTGATGACATGTGATCTCTGCTTTGTTTTGAAACTACAAGAACCGTCTACCCAAAAGTCACATTGACTTTATAATTCCTGAAAAAAATCCATTTTATGTTTTCAATACACATCGTTTCCATTTAATCATTCTCTTCACATCATTATCTTCTTTACGTCAAGTATCCTTAAGATTTACTTGAATTAGGTTATCGGTTTATTTGTGAGCGTGGCAGCAATGTATTAGCAACCAAAATTGAATCTATCATTTATTAAACTTTGAGCTCGCCACTGTATGAAATCATAACTCGAATAAAATAAATACCAATTTGTCCATAAAATTATGACCAGTGTTTTATGTATAATTATGCTCAATAATAACTAATTTGGTGCATTCAGTATGATAATCTTGGATGATAATTCAGTGCCAAATTCAACACCAGTTTGACAGGCAATATGAGAACTTTGGAATATAAAAAGTCGTTGTTTGTTCGTTACATGTGTAAAGTGTAACGTACTAATGAAGACTGAATAAGAGCCAACTACTTGGATGAGCGAAAGAGAGAGAAAAAGCCAAGCACAAGCAGTCACCATTGAAACACCGCCGCAACGCACGATTGAATGAATAAGTTATTTTTTTATTTGCGTTCAAATGGCATTTGTTATGCATCTCCCTCATTCCTGATTCTCGTCAAATATCGTACGCACAACGCACATACATTTCGACTGTTTGCGATCTGAATCGACGAATTTTCTCTCGATCACTCTCGTTCGCAAACGCGAGATGCGGATTTTCCTCTTTCTTTCTATCCTCTTGGTATAGTTCTCATGTTTTAGTTATAAAGCCCGAGTGCATGGGTTAAGAAACATTCATTTCCTGTAAATCGGTATTCCCCGCTGGATTTTTTTGTGTGCTGTGACGTACGTTTGATTACAACGTTTGTATGTGTCATATTGCTTTTTTTAACTGATACCCAGTTGGATGGAATAGTATTACGAGTGTTGTGTGTGTGTAGTGTGAAATGGTTTATATGAACAATTTGAACACAGCAGAAAATTTCATTTCTGTGCGAATTTCCCCAGTAAATGTTGCTAGTGTGACTGTTGGCTTGAAGAAGAAACGAAAAGAAAGGGGAAACAATCACACAGCACTTTTTTTTTCACAAATGGATACCTAGAGACTACACACCACATCAACCCATAGCAGAACACAAATGAACATACACACTATATTATAAATCTTGAATTTCACATCTTCATTGGCATCAAACGTTGCCCGTTCACATTCAAGTACTAACGCATGGTAAAGGTTTTGCCATTGAAAGAACGGTGGCAAGTATATTCGAAGCAATATATTCTTAAATCATTACGCCAAACACAAAACCAGTCGACCAAAATTGGTGAGCACGAACAATAACGATGACGATAGCGATGTGAGTGCGTTCGAGAGTTGAGAAATGATTTGAGTCAAAGAGAGATATAGCAAAAGCATCGAAAATACGACCGCTGAACCCGCCTTCATTTGTATCACAATTCTTTTCTGTTTCGCTTTTATCTGCATTTAATGGCTTCACATTCAGAACGCGCTTCACGATGGACCTTCTTATCCAAATGAATTAAAATTTTGGTCTTTTTTTCCCTTGCGATTATTATTTTTTCGTTTCCACTCGGTTTGGTTTGCAGACGGAAAGTCGAACCGCATCAAACGGAACATTCATATGTATTTCAGATCATTCACTCTCTCACGCACTCACTTATTCCATCACTGACTGAGAGTAAAGTGTTACTGCCTGTTGCCTTTTGGTGTGAATGAAAATACGATTTTCCAAATTCTTAAGTGCAAACAACAGTGTGTTTGTGGTTTGGGGTGATAAAAAGATCGGGAAAACAAGTGAGATTCTCATGGTGGAAGCGCACACGCCCCTGATCCTTTTCATTTGATGATTCTTGGAACTTCAGTTCGAACAGTCGAACAGACGACCTTTTACTTTTCGCGTATAGGACGTAGTTTCATATAAAAGTAACCGCGCTAGAAAACCAAATAAAGCATATCACATAAAACACACTCTTACTCGTGAAGAGTGCATTTGTTATACATGGACGTGCACATAAGAGACAGATTTTACACATGTACTTTTATATGAAATGCAAAATACTGGGAAAAAGTATTGGGTTTTCCTTAAAAACTCAACTCCACCGCGCTTGAGTAAATGATCACTGATAAGGTTCAATTTTTGACCAAGAAAAAAGTGTTGTTTCACCAAGACAATGCACCGTATCACAAGCAAACATTGCCAAAATGATAGCTGGTCAGTTTTCGCTGAATCATCTATCTACTGAGCATGCGACACGCGTTCAAACGAACTCTGTGTATGCGGCGCGCGCATCCAAACGAAGTGTGTGGACGCGTCACATGCTCGAACGAAGTGTGTGTGAGTGCGGTATGTTACAGAGAGTTCGTTTGAACGCGTGTCGCATGCTCAGTAGATAGATGATTCAGCGAAAACTGACCAGCTATCATTTTGGCAATGTTTGGTCACAAGTCGATTCGAACGATGGCAAAAATGCATGAATTGCATTTCGAATTGCTTACCCACCCACCGTATTCTCCGGATCTGGCCCTCAGTGATTACTACTTGCTCTCAAATCTCAAAAGAATGCTCAAGGGAAAAAAATTGGCACTAATAAAGAGGTGATTGCCGAAACTGAGGCCCTTTTTGAGGCAAAAGATAAATCGTTCTACAAAAAAGGTATCCAAAGTAACCGGCTCACACTTTTCAGCCGGACAAATATTCGCTACTAATTTTCTGTTGAATCATATATTTAGTGCTCATTTAGTGCTATTTAGTGCTATAGTCAGAAAAATTAGTGCTCCATTTTTTCGACCCCATTCAACTACGTCAATTTTTATAGCAGCTGCTATAATGCCGAAAAACTATTTTCTCGAAAAGTTTCAATTCAAAATTAATGTTTTATACATCAAAATTTAGTGCTCAATTAGTGCTTCCCAAATATGATTCTCATTCACCTGAGATCAATTTATAATACCTGATTTTACCTGTCCAATTAATTTTTCTCACCTGTTCAAAATTTCACCTGAATAATTTTTTAGTGCCTAATTAGTGCTCTCAGAATGTATATACCATAGTTCGGAAAAACATTTTGTTTCATTGATTTTCTACAAACGAATTTGTTGTATTTTCCATTACTTTGAACCAGTTTAAAAAGTTGCGATTTCGAAATTATTATCCGCAATTCAATAAAACATGTACTAAGAATTAAGTGCTCATTTAGTGCTTTGCTATGAGTCAGGGTACAGAATTAGTGCTCCGAATTGTTCACTCTATTTGGACAGATTTCTATATGTCGTAGTCCGTAGAAATCTCAATTTACCGCAGAGATGGCACTATCGAAATAATCTAATTCAAAGACAGTATAAAATTGCACTAGAATTCATAGTGCTCATTTAGCATAGCACTAGAATGAGGCACTAGAATCTAGTGCATTTTATACTGTCTTTGAATTAATTAATTCGATAGTGCCATTCTGCGGTAAATTGAGATTTCTACGGACTACGACATATAGAAATCTGTCCAAATAGAGTGAACAATTCGGAGCACTAATTCTGTACCCTGACTCATAGCAAAGCACTAAATGAGCACTGAATTCTAGTACATGTTTTATTGAATTGCGGATAATAATTTCGAAATCGCAACTTTTTAAACTGGTTCAAAGTAATGGAAAATACAACAAATTCGTTTGTAGAAAATCAATGAAACAAAATGTTTTTTCCGAACTATGGTATATACATTCTGAGAGCACTAATTAGGCACTAAAAAATTATTCAGGTGAAATTTTGAACAGGTGAGAAAAATTAATTGGACAGGTAAAATCAGGTATTATAAATTGATCTCAGGTGAATGAGAATCATATTTGGGAAGCACTAATTGAGCACTAAATTTTGATGTATAAAACATTAATTTTGAATTGAAACTTTTCGAGAAAATAGTTTTTCGGCATTATAGCAGCTGCTATAAAAATTGACGTAGTTGAATGGGGTCGAAAAAATGGAGCACTAATTTTTCTGACTATAGCACTAAATAGCACTAAATGAGCACTAAATATATATGATTCTAACAGAACGATTAGTAGCGAAAAATCTTCGATCACGCGCTGAGAAAAAGTGTGCGCCTAAGTAACCCCAGTGAAAAAAAACTTAAAAAATAATTCAATAAAATGAAAAATAGTAATTCAACTCGCTAATGAAATCTCCTAACCTCAAAGATGTCAGTATCGATTGCATCAAAGTGAATCGATAATACCCAGACATTTCAATTCCAAACTGCGATCTAGAATTTCTTGATATTGACACGCAACTCGACATCAAAACAACTGATTTTTTAAGCGTTGCACGTATTTATTTTGTTTACTCTTTCGAAGAAAATGTAAGTTACAACACCTCCGAAACAGTCACCAAACATATCCGAAAATCCGGTGACCCGCTACTCACTCATCCGACTCTTCAGAACGCGGCTAAGACAAGTCTTTCAAGACGTGTTAATGAGGAACAAATGAAATGTTACGCCTCTGTCCCACCAAAATTGGTTCACACGATTTTTTTAGGTATGTTTTCACAGAATGTAAAATGTGGTGAAAAATACCGAAACATATACATAAGTGCACACCAATCATAAGTCGCAAGAAAATCACGACAAATAAGCAGATGTCAGTCAGATACAATGAAAACGCATCATTAATTTCCCATCCTTATTCGAACATGAAATAGCATGATGTGCTTATGTGTGTGGAGCTGCGAAATGTTAGGTTGTGATTGCACTTTTTTAACACGTAATCATGTGTGAAAACTAAGAGATATTTGATTACTTGGTTGGTGGCAAAGTCAACGAGATACGCCCATCTATAAATTGACATTCCATTGATGTGAGCGCTGGTCAACCAAAGTCTGATTGTGCTTAAACAGAATATTGCATCTGAGCTCCCCGAAAAAGTCGAAAATAACAAACAGATTTACTGACTGCATGTCAGGTATTGCAGATGACATTCCACATACGTTTTCATAATAAACATTATTATCTAAATCCCACCATTGTGGTGCCATTATTCAATGTGCAACTCAATAGAACGAGTTTTATACTACATTTCATTTTCAGGTGCTCTCCCTCCCGTTATCCCTTCAAGTCCAGACAGGGCTATGGAAACTGAAATGCATAGAGTAGTAATCTGTGTTGATATTCTAAAGTGGCGTTTGAGTTGTTGACAGTCATTGTCTATGCAATTCTAATCTCATCGGCTACATTTGATATCACGAATTTCACATCTCTTTCGCAGCATTCTGGATAGAGTGGTGTCGCATATAATGTCGTACTGATATGACTAGATGAAAGACGAACTTAGAGACGGAAAAAAAGCTCAGCCAAACTTAACACGCGAAACTGGACAGATGCAGTGGACAAAGACAATCTCGCACCCAACAAGCTGTAATCAAAAAAGGAGCAGAATCCAAATAACAAGAGATATCTGGAATGGTATTGACTCAGAAGGCAACAAGAAATATAGCCACAGACAAACTGTACAACACCCACAAGAATCACAAAAATGAGAATCTTTCCTGAGTGATCTCTTCTATTCTAGTAAGTGTGAATGTTGAAGTATTTGCTGTATCGAATCAATTCAATATCAACTACATAATTGTCGAAATCTGCTCGACCAAACGCCTACAAAAAAAACACAACAAAAAGAACACAAAAAGCCTTCCTACAACACACTTCATAAACCACACCACATTTATCTTCTATTCTTCTTAATGCTCACATGCTACCATAATCCATTTTGAGCCTGTGTGTGAAAATGCAACCCTTCTAACACTCTTCATACAATGCTTTGCGCATAGAAAATTAGCGATGATGTCATTGGTACGGTATGATTTTTGACATCTAGCGAATCATGTGCATTGAACAAATGAAACTAATAGATACTCAATATTCGGAAATCCGGTTCAACCCCAGAGAGATTCCGGTCGAGAAGATTGCCAGTCACAAGCAATTAGAAAAACCAGTGAAGCGTAAGCGTACTCATGCTAATATCGCATCTCTCTCAACAGAATTTCGAATTCCAAACAAACACGTTATCACAGGTATTAATATATTCTCCTCAAACTTTTTACAAAACCATGAGAGAACAGATCTCCAATCAAATCCATATCTAGTCTGGTGCGCATAAAACGATTTTTCTCAATACTAATTAACAGATTACATAAAGTGTCGAATCACTGCGAAAACCATCCAGTACTGACATGTTTTCCACGTCAATTTCCATACTCGAGTAGCTTTCATTTTCACGGTTTAGACATTTTCCAACGTTTTTCTAACTGCGCTCATTGCAATGGAATTGGTAAAGCAGCTGTAGTGCGCTGTGGTCAATTAGCGCAGAAAATATTACAAAATAATGGAGCCATAACATACATTTGATCTTGTAGCCGTTTTAATAGGTGTCATTTAGACATTACTTCTTGCTCGCAATAGGCGCACACGTATCTTGATTTGGTAAATCGTGTATTATCGTGATGTTTTATTGTGATATTTATTTTATAGTATGGGTTGATCTTAATCTTTGCGCAGTACGGGATGTCCGCTTCTCAGCTACATTACGACTAGAAATACTCTCACCTGCACACTACTACAGACTCAGTCTCTTCCCACGAGTCACAATTTTCAAACAACTGCTTAGATGATGAGGTGGATGTACAGGCAAATTTTCGTTATGAACATTAAGAACATATGTGAAACAGTGTGTGCGCTGTTATAGGAATTTTTGCATATACACACTATAGAAGCGAGTCATCTGCGATTGACAAACAACTAGAACAAGTCAAAGTTCGGCTACATAGGAGATCATAGCCGTGTCACTTGAGAGACTGTAAACATGGCTGACAAGATTGACTGTGTTGCAGAGACACTCTGCAGTCATGAAGACGGGGGTTAATAGAGCGTCATAAGGATATTCACGAAGTCTAAAAAGGACGGGGTTCATGGGGAGCTACCTTGAAGACTAGTCAGGGAGCGTAACACAGCTTACACAGAGACACGATGACAACTAAAGCAGAGATCGAGTGCTACAAATAAGTATGAACATGTATTACACTATAGATGATAGTAAACATTCACAATATACTGAACTTGACACTGTGGCTGAGACAATGAGAGAATCACACCCAACGTATATCTCGGTGACACAAACATGCAGAGAAGACACAGCAGAGTGTTAAGGGAGGGAAGGGACGAAGGACGATAAATGTGGTACAGACGCCAAGTAATCGTTTTAGTCCATAACAACTCGAGACTTAGGATTCTGAGTGAGACTCTCGTACTGCGCTGTATTCACGGCTCGGCTTCAACACACACAAAGTCGCGCACTAGAGTCTTGTTGAAATGTCGTGCAATATATGTTCAAAATCTCAGTAGGCGGGACGTATACGCTTATAACGTTAGTGTTATACCTTAATTAGTAGTGTTGATCCAGAGATACGGGGTCATAGACGTAGATACAATTTCCATTGTATTACATGAGTTATCTGTGAGTGTCTATTCTCGTTTGATACTCTCATCATTTACTTTTCACTGCGCGCAGGCATCAACTGTATCGGATCTATATCACATAAATAAGAAACAGAATAAGCTCAAAAAGGCGACGCGTGAATTTTCATAACTATGACTCGCTCTTGCAAGGTTAAGAGTCGATGAGAGTCATTGACACATGTAGGAGTAGTGTGTCAGGAGCGTGTCGGCACTAGGCACACAGGTGCAGGACTGGTGGTTACTATTCGATCTGACAGTTTGTTAATTATGCGCGGTGTAGTTACATTTCTACATTACCGAAGGATGGCGTACTTGAGTTTATGATCGTAAAAAGATCACTAAGAGGGACATTATACTGCATTGTTGAGGATATGTGTAACTTACAAGCAAGTAAATCGCACTGAGTTTTCATTAAAGTGTTTTAACAATGCGGACATCATACAGTATGATTTGAGTCTAGGTCATTTTGAAGGTGTAACATCCTGTCTATTCACAGTATTGAGCAGAGGCACGGAGTCTCATAAGTAGGGAGAAAGCGTATAATATGGGTTAGACATTTTTCGAGTTTAGGGGGTATAGTGTATGCATGACAAACGTTGTACACAATTTAGTAGGTATGGATTTTTCATCAGATCTATCACGCATGAGATAGTTACACATTACGTCTATGTCTGGGAGTCTAGTGTTAGTAGTTCAACTATAGATTTAAATCAGTGAGATATGAGAGAACTAGCAGAGAGTTTCATGTGCGGAATATTCTTAAATGATAGAGACTCGATTTTGGTTTTAGGGAGATGATAGTGTAAGCGGGTATAAGATATGGGAGTATTCGTAAATGATAGGCGAGGTGTGCGTGCGACTGAAGAAGTTTCGAGGACCACAATTGGCGGAGTCAACGTTCACAAACTGGTCCATTGTGGCGTGGCAATGAGAAACGGGATCGGAGGAGAATCATTAATTTAGTCATACTGCAGGATACTGCGTGTATCTACACATAGGCAGTGTAGGCGACATGGAAATGAGCGCTCACAAAAGTGAGTGAGAGGGCACTTATATATTAATCGCTCAACTTGGTATTGTATGCACACATATCACAACTAAGAAGGCGAGGAAGGTGATCATGGGAACTCTCTATCAATGACGAGCATACTAGCACACATAACGACATTAGGATACATAGGAAGCAAACTAGACTGTTATCGATTGGGGTCTGAGAATCTATAGCGTGCAAGCGAAATGCAGAGCTTAAGGTCTGACGTTACCGGCGCGAAAAGGGGAATTACAAAGGCGGGCGCATGGGTGTTGAGACACTTGTTCTGATATACAATTTTATATGATTGGTCTTGTCAACTTCGATGTGAGTGGTCACTATTATAAAGGTGAGCGTGCACTTATGGTCCACAGAGGACACGCGTGTGAGTTGTGTAAAGAGAGGAGGTTGCTCTGATCACGCTTACAAAGGAGATGAGTGTCTTGGGAGTGACAGGAGGGGTGTGGTGGAGACTAACGGGAAGAGATTCTTATGTGCAGTAATCATACTTGAGCAACGTGGTTATACAGTGGCATAATCTCAATAATTCTACATGCATGTGTCTCAACTTCTCACTCACTGTATTTATACTGTTTTATATTTACTATTGTTTCATATTCATAGCGGGGGGTGAGCCGATACAAAAGTGTTTGGAGTGCTTGCACAATGGGTTCGTTAGGGAACTGTGCATACTTACGTACACGCAGTATTGTTGTGCGCGTTGGGAAGTTTACGTATTATATATTCTCGTTTATCTCTATGATGATGATAGTAAACTTGAATCATATGACAGTTTTACTGTGTTGTAAAGGGGTATCTTTGTCGAGAGATAGCGTGAGGTGGCACAGTATCTGAGACACAGGATCTGCTATTTAGATTCAGCATGAGTAGCTACGGGTGGGCAGCTGCGGGGTTATGACACATAACTGATAGCGAGGGTGGTTCAGGTCTGGTTCGTAGTAATATATGTGTAGGACAGCGTTTGTTACTGGGATCATACACACAATCATCTTGAGGAAAGATTGAGTTCTCTGTATGGGACTTCTTAGACACGGGTATATGTAGGGGTGTGTTTGTCTGAGCTAAGGCAGGAGTCATTGAGTTTCGTCATCTACAAATATCCGTCTTAACATTTGTAGGATAAGTTAGCGAGGAATTGTTATAGATAGCGGTGTCACTTTTAGGTTTAGTCAGTAACTATAATATCTACAAGTGATGAGAGTTCAGGTTATTTTGGATGGAGCACAGTCACACTGTATTGGGCGAAGAGACGTCTGATACTTGATATTGGCAAAGTCACATACATGATGAACTTAGTTTTAGATGTATGTGTATCTTGTTACTAACAAGACATCTATAGTATCAACAGAGAGCGTATTAGTACGCTGACAGGGTTAGAGTTTAGGGGGGGTGTGCAGGGGGAGGCGGGGGAGTGGAGTGGAGCTAGTTTCTGTTACATATAATTACGTCTAAAGTTGAGCATGATGATAGTGGAGGAGTAGAAGAAGATGCGAGTGTGTTACGTCGGCGACTATGATGTGGGTGTGTATGTTGGAGGTAACTATATAGTACATTATTTGATACACAATCGCTAGTCATCTGTGTGAGCTGACACAGGGATAGGTCAGTTACAGTATGTAATTTACGTTTACGATGAGAGACTCTGTATTTCTGTATTCTGACAAACACACACATTGCTTGAAAGAGTATTAGACGTGGTGGATTAGGTGTCTGTATCTTCTATGTTCTGTGCGTGTCGAGTTATAGTATTGTCGTAGAGTTTTTCTAGGTGGGACTAGTGAAGCACACACTCTCATTGATGTGTCTGATGGAATGTCACATGGAATGTCAGGATTGAGTATACGTAGGAACTGGCTGTGACGTGTTGCACTATATTCTCATGGAGATTGTATTGATGGATGATCATTACGAGCACTACGTTTGTGTGTGTGGTGTTTATTGGGAGAAGCATAGTATGTCAGACATATGTTCACTCTGTTAGACTATTGTATATGGAACAAAATTTTTCAAGGTGTGGGTGATATGTTTAGTAATATTACACAGGTCACATTGTTAGAATGTGTGATGTCATAGATTTGTATTGGTTTGGTGTGTATATGGATGTCTGAGAGGTGTATCTAACTTGTTCTTGAACATTACTGTTGATGTATCTATAGCGTTTAGTTGCAAAGATATCAAATATCATATAATTTTTCTTGTCTTTGTGGTTGTGTCTTTAGAATGGTTTGGTTTGTGGATAGTGTAAGGAGTTTGAGGAGTTTTTTAAAGTGATTTTGGGTTTTAAGAGAGTAGAGTGGGTAAGGTATTTGAGAATTGAGTGGGTGAGCACTGAGGACACACTGGAGCTGTGGGGGGAAGGTACAAGACATAGGGTTGAATTCTGGGTTGGTTATTACACATAGGGTAACATACTGTCTAATATGCACTAAGGAGAATCTAGAACTGAGGGATAGAATATAGGAAATGGGAAATTAGGTGAAGATGACAAGAGAGGTTAGTAGCGCGATCAAGAAGGGCCTTCTAAATTGTGTGTGGGAGTAATTAGTTCAAAAGAGGATAGTCATCAAACTGATGGAATTATTTTATATGTACGAGATATGCATCCGGGACTTTGATGGCACACATATCTTAAACATGACAGGGAAACAGATTGACACAGGTTTATGTATTGGGATACGGGGTAAGAAATCAGCACACATTTGGGGCGGGATTACAAAAACAGTTGGTGTGTCTATGGTAGTACGAACTACCTGACACTGAAATGATGGTCACAGGCGTGGGGACAGAACACTATGTCTCATTTATGGAGTCAGCATAGGTGGTCTGCAATTGTGGTTCTTCTGCTATTCTTGTGTTTCTTGAAGGAGGAAACAACAGGATGTAGGACAAGTAAGGGGAGGGAAGGTGACATGTCTGAGTCAGGGAAGTGGTGGCGAACAGACTCTTTCAAGACATACTATTTATAGATTGTGCAGTTGTGTTACAAATTATGGAGACACTACATGTGCAGATGTGACAATTGGTTTAGGTATGGAGGAGTTATGTGAGCACATGTAATTGTTTTATGCTATGGAACGGCCACTTATACAATGAACACGTGACGTCACATGTAGGTCATCTTCAAGTTGATGTCATTGGAGTGTGGAGAGTTCAGGTGTATTAGTTATGGTTATCAGATATGACTAGGGTATAGTGTGATGAACACACTTGGGAGGGTAAGGTCTTGAATCTTTCTATAGACTGGTGTGTACATGGTTAGTGTGTGTACACGATCAGTGTTAGGTTTATCACTGTTTGGTGGTGCTAGTTTTACAGAGTCATGGACTGTGTGATCTGATGTGGGATAGATAGTGAGAGAGCGAGTTTTGTGTGAGTTTGACATGTGTATTTAATGTTATCATAGTGTGAGTTATCTTAGAGGATACTTTAAGGTTATCTTGAGGTGATGAACTTACTAGGAGAGGTCGATTTCTGGAATCTATGTAGATTGAAGGGACGAGGTTGATATTTATGGATGTAATCATGTGTATGATGGATTCTCCTTGATTGCGTTCACTACGTTTCACTATTGGATTGTGTGGTGTTAGTGTGTATACACTGATTATCAGTTGGTAATGCACTTATTAGTTTTGATGTGGGTGTACACCTCGAGGAGGGGGAGGTCATGTAAGGGTTTTATCATTACGAGAATGTACTTCATTAGGGTAAGGAGAGACATCAGGGAGTATGATTCTATCTGGTGGGAGTGAGGATGTCTAAATCAGAGTGGACGAGCAACGTGGAGAGATAAGAGAGAGGAGGATCAGATCTCAGGATGTTATGTGGAATAATTGGAGGAGATTATGATTCAGTGGACACTGACACCGACAATGTCAACTTCATCGTTACACAGTGGGGATGGTTTATCACGACATAGTACGGCTGATACGTGGCAGTTTTGGATCTGTAGTCTAAGATGTTTTGTGTTTTTGATAATTTTATGATATGTTTATTTGATGTTTGATACAGTTTTGGATCACTATGGGATGCTAGAGTGATATGTTAATGATGATCACATACGTCATGAGGATGTATTGTGGTGAGAGTGGTGGGGTTATCATCAGGATCTATACACACACTTTGAAGTATTTTTGAGAGATTAGTATTGTAATATTACAATATGGTATGATTTGGGTGGGTGATGGAGTTGCCTTATTGGGGGTGATATGAGTATGAGGTATGAGTATTTGGGTGACTGATAGTATATAGTTTGTAAGTGAGTGTTACTGTCTGATATCTGGATGAGAACATTGGGCCTGGATGTGTCTGACTGAGTGATTGTTGTGGAGGTTCTGAGTAGGAGAGTGGGGTGTCTATTTGGTATTAGACTCTAGGACTCTATTGTAGTTCTGATGAGTGGAGAGGTTCATATTATTTAGGGAGACACTGAGAGATGGTCAAGGACTAGGATGTCTAGGTTAGTAGGCTGCGTGGTGATTTATGTGGTAAAGGACATATTTGATGAGTAGTGATCAGCTCTTCAGGGATTAATATACATGTGTAAAAAAGGTGAAGGAGTGTATGACATGTGAGATTTGAGAACACTGTGTGTTATGGTGAGAGGAATGTCTGGATTCATCGTATGAGTATTGGTTTTGGACTCTCAAACAGGACGGTAGAGCAGTGGCATAGTAGACTTAGTGTGGTTTATGTCGCGAGGTTCTGAGGTCTAGATTGATGATTGGCGACTTGGGTACTGATGATCTACTGCAGGACATCGTACAGGAGAGATTGCACACAGAGAATGAGTTTTAAGATTTATACTGAGTAGGTCGCAGATTAATTTATATAGTAGTCTCTAGACACATTTTGGTACGGAATTGAACTGCTAAATGTGCGTTTTCACATCATCTTGTCTATAAGGGACTTGTGCGTACATTTAAATTTTTGGAGGGGTTTGGGACTATAAGACATGATGGTTACTACTATTGTACTTAACAGTGATGTGTGTCTGTGATTGGAGAGGATAGTTGTGTTACGACAGGGTATATTATTGGATGTCAGCGAGTAGAACAGAAGTTGGTGAGGTATCTGGTCTATAGATAATGAGGTAGATTGGTGACACACGGATGAGTGGTGTGTGTAATTCATTCATCGTTTCGATGTAGTGTTTATTAGTACACACAGTAGCGGATATGGTTTCGGAGTGACGGGAAGTGATTTCACACTCGGCGGGTATGTGTAGACGAACAGGTTTGTTTGTAAGAATGCATGTATTTGCGGAGGATACTTGTACAAACGATTAGTGTTAGATAGACAGTACAATAGTAGACAGTGAATGTAGGAGGTAGTCTGTAAAACAGGCCTCGTGAATCTTCTAACAGTATGCAGAGAATCGCAAAGCAGTTACTATGACCGGGATGGTTGTATTTGGTAGGTGCGGGTTGGTGTCTTCGTCAGGGGGTGTATATGTTTTGATATTGGTGAGGAAGCCAGGAATTAATAACTGAGTATGTTTCACTGTATATGGACGAACTACAGTGACAACGGGACATGTGAGGAATTTCATGGTGTGGTCGGCTTGCGGATAGTAGGCAATTTAGGGAGAGTAGGAACTGACTATAGATGGACTGCGAGCGTGAGTATTAGAGGTTGTGAACTGCATTTGGAGTTCACTAGGTATTGCGTTTGTAGTGTTGTATAGTGCGTCACACACTGATACATAGTGTAATACCGATAGATGTTAGCACAGGAGCAGTATGCTGTGTTACGTAACGAGTGGGGACAGTGGAAGTATATGTAGTAGCACTCTTAGAGTAGCGAGTGTGTGGTTGTAGTTAGTCTATCTATGTGTATTTACTGACGAGGGTACTAGGTGAATAACACTTATTTAGTTGTATAGATCATTATGTGCGATTCTAGGGGAATGACTTGAGAGTTCACGGCATGTTACAGTCTTTCAGACAGGGGTTGTAAGGGAATTTGTTAGATTTTATTATCGAGGGTGGTATACGTCATTATTGTTATCGGAGACGTGAGGAACACACACGTCTAGTCTATTTATGTAGAGAGTAGGGATGTATTGTAGATAGTATGTCATACAGAGTTGACTATCTCCATATATTATGGTATGTCTCTTTCTTATATCTCTTTAGTCTATTTCTGAGAATTTATCTGATATCTGTGAGTATCTCTCTCTCTTATCTTATACTACTCTACTGAGATATATATATGAGGAGAAAAATCTGTAGAGCGTACTGGTAGTAAACATGGATTAGTATGAATGGGTTTAGAAGTTGTAGGTTGTGTGATATGTATACGTGATTATTTTTACACTTACAACTCGGTTTGCGAGAGGTTTTGGAGTATTCTAGGAGGTAATAGTTATACCACACACACAAGAAAGTTTTGAGTGTTGGGATCTTTTTTAAACGGGGACATTGGGAGGATATGGTTCATGGCTGTGGTGTCTAACACTACACTGGTCGGGAGATTTTAGGGTGGGGGGGCGAGGTAACAACACAACATAGTGAGGTATGATGGGATCCAGGTTGTCAGACTACATGTGATGTTGATTTAGATCAGAGTGGGGATAAGGGAGTACAGCGTGTAGTGGAGAGGGGGGTGGGGACATAGTTATGGTCAGGTGTGACACGGGGGGTTTCACAGATATGATATAATATGCGAACCAAATGTATTACTTTATTATAAGCGGTTATTTGATTACAGAGGAAACTGGCATATATGTGTACTTTCTCTGTGATGTTGTTTATTGATGGTGGTAGTGTGTGACTGTTTATACGTGAGAGGCACAGTGTGAAAGAGAGTGAGCGATTAGGATGTGATGGTGTAGGGGCAAGGTGATAGTTCACTAATAGTGGGGGATACCGTCTGGTGAGTTATGGTAGGCAGAGATTCGATTTACTGGCGTGGGATATTATTGCGGACACAACAATGGTTAGGGTCTAGTGGCTTCTTAGTTTGTTCTGTTGAGATCACACACCTTGAGAAGAAGATTCTTTCTTATGGGTCTGACACACACACACACACCATTTGTGTACACTGAGTTGTAGTAGATTAGTTATTCTGATTTGGGACTGGAGTGGTCTCTGAGTATCTTTGAGTGGATTGCTAGATAAGGGAACTACTGAGTGTTGGTGGAGCAGTGGAGTTAGTGTGTGTGTTGTGTATTATTACATTGATCATATGAGAGAGATGACACTAAAGTAGCGCTCAGGGTGAAGGTTTTGCATATGGGACACGTAATTACTTCATGTGTCTCTCGGGAGTACTTCTGTAGACAAGTTCAGAGTGTGTGTAGATACTCACAGAAGGTATGATTGTGAATGGGGGATCGATCATCTCGAAGAATAGGTATGAGGGTGTTACATTACAATTCTGGACACAACATTGATGACTATTTAGTGCGCTATTCAGATGTACGTGTAGTCTTTGTTCTTGTAAAAAACATTGGAAGCGTGGACAAAAGGTTTGGGCAACGATCAGTGAAAATAGAGTACGAAGTGTGTTTCGTGAGAGTGTGTTTTTGGAGAGAGACTGCTGATTGGAGCACAGTATATAGTCTGATTTATAGTATGGTGTGATAGTTTGGTCGGGAAGGAGACTCTATTGGGTCTTGGAGGTTGCACTACTGGGCATACGTAGGTTTGGAGTTGAGGAGTAGGTGGGGATGGATTTTTAGTTATTTTGAGGTAGGATCGGGGGGGCGTGAGTGTTCATAGGTAGTTAAGGTGGTGGAGGTGAGTGAGGGGGGGTAGAGAGAGATAGAAGTTCATTAGTTCACGATGAGAGTATAGGATGAGAGTGATGTGACACAGGATGCGCACGAGAGGAGAGGGTGGAGAGTGTGGGATGTGTAGCGGCGGTCGCTCTAAGGCGCGCGCGCGGCACAGCGCGAGAGTTATGCGGACTTATAGTTTTCTTGCTGAGTAAATATAGATGACAATATATATTGGCGATTGATGATGCTATAGATGTGTTGTCTATCTCATCTATATATCTCTATATATTATTAAGGAAAATGTTGTACTGGTGGGAACACACATAGTTCTGGGGGTAGAGTGAGATAGTACGTTTAGACGACTCGTGTATCAGAAATTTTTACAGTTATGAGTGGATGTCGTTTGATAGATATGAGGGCTACATCAGATTGACATTGTGAATGTGGTAGAGGGTATGTAGGATCACTTGCACGCAATTTCTAGACGCAATATGGTGGGTGGTGTGCGATATGTAGAGAGTGGTCTGCTCTTTGTACTTGGGGTGTGTTAGTTTCTGGGGCACAGCTAGTGTATGAAAGTATACTTGGTGGAGAGTAGTCTATGAGTGCGAGGCGAGGCGTGGGGAGAGTGGGACACGTTGGAAGGTGCAGGAATGATTTTGGTGGTGGGTTGGATGACGTGCGTACAGGCAATGGGTACTGTCATTGGGTGTAGTGATGGATTGTGGCAAATAGGCACTCGTGGGTCGAGGTGGTGATGAGTAGGAGACAGTCTAGGATCAGGTGGGAGATATGGGGGGTATTGGTGCAGAGTGGTGTAGAGAGATGTGTGGACACTGTGAGGGGATGAAAGAGTCATAGAGGAGACACTTTGTGGGTGAGTGGGGGGTGAGTGTAGTGATGGGGTGACATATGACAGTGATGTATATGGGGTTGGGGGGAGGCGAGTGGGATGTGGTGGTACGTCATCATTACATGAGAAGGCATGATTGACTTTGCAACTTTATCACATTTTTTTCGATTGGACATCTGTGAGTGTGACAGTGATTACAGTTCAGAGTTTATCTCTGTGTATGACATACTGTATATAGCACTTTAGTATTAAACATTATTCACTAGTATGGTTGATATATTATGTCTTCACAGACAGTATATTATGTAGCGTCTATATCGTGTTTGAGTGAGTAATGTGACTTTAAACTTCTATATGATTTGTCTAAGGTTCTATGACATGTTAGGTTAATGTCATCTGACAGTGGACATTTGGTCTAACTTTTCATAGGTGAACACATGTAGTGTGAGGGTGGAGATCAGGATTGTAAGTGTTAGAGGTTGTACGGTAGCGGTGGTGAGTGAGAGCGAGCGTGTGGGAACAAGTATGCAAGGGTTGGATGAGTTCACGAAGTCGTATTAGGTTTTTGTCTAGTCCAAAGTTTTTTTATTTTTATAGCGACATGTCACTCGAGTACTTGGTTGGGAGAGAGAGATTACACAATCGGTGTTTTACTAAGTGAAGGGCACTATGTGAGTAGCTATCACACTCTTGGAGAGTGTTGATTCTCAACTGTCAACAGACTCTGTGGGAGGACATCTCAGTGGAGTATTTAACTTTCTCATGATAATAATTGTTGGTGGAGGTGTTCTTCAGTCATTTTCAGAGATATGGTGAGGAGATAGAGTAGGATGGAAGTTTTATATTTGCGTATGAGTGTGTCTACATATTATACAGTCTGAGTGGCGAATTACAGGAGACAGAGATTGGATTACCAGAGGGTAGATGAGGTGATCATGACCTAAAATGTCAGTAGCAGAATAGCGATTAACGGACACTTAACCAGTGAGAGTGGATAGTACACACAGAGTTCGACACCTGAGACAGTTATGGCGTACACGGAGTGAACGGCACATGCATCTTTGACGACTATTGATCAGAAGGAGAGACGCGTCTGTACATCGTTGATCAGATAATATACTTTACACATCGAGTATTCGTGATTGTGACTTCTAGTACACACTCAAGCAGTTTTTGTTGCGAGGGGCATATGGTGGAGTGGGGGGGTAGAGGTGTCTGAATCAGTGACATATAGTGTAGGGGTGTAGGAGAGATGTAAGGTGTGACGTGGGGGGCATTAGTCACAGTATTAGAGGGAGCAGTATGAGTAACTGATTGTCTTGACACATTTGCACTTCTTTCTTAATCATTTTAGATAAGAGATTTAGTGAGCGTCTGTGCAGTGAGTTATCTCTAAATGTGTTATGTCGTAGTTCGAGAAGGGTGTCTATATATCACAGTGGATTCTTAATACAAATATTGATTTTGGTTACAGACATACAAAATTGTCGTGAAAGATTCTCTTCTACAGGATTGATTTGATGGGACAATTATAGTGTATTAGGGTTACAAGAAGAGTGGGTCGTGTGACAAATTACAGTACAGGGGGTAAGGGGTTAGTGGTCATAGAGAACATATCTATAGATAGAGTTGACACACCTCAGAAGTCGGGGTGTGGGAGGGGGATTGAACTGATTATCAAGGAGATTGAAGTCTAGGGGAGTCAGATTTCTAGCAAGTGGCATTGGATATCTCTTAGGATAGAGTGGAGAAGGGATTTGAGGATCATCTCATGATGGGAGTTCGGGAGGTAAGGAGGATCTGAATACGATAGAACACACATAGATACTAGGTTGGTAGTGAGGAGTTGGTTTGCAGTACAGAGTAGATTCAGAATCGTTGAAGTATAGTAGGACATAGAGTGTTGGGAGAGCAAAGGGGCGTGTCGGTGCAGAGGGGTATGATTGACATAGGGAGGTAAAGACACAGTGTATGGCGACACTTTACTTAAAGTGCGGCACACATGAGGATCTGGTCTGGGCAGACAAAGATTCTAATCGTCTAGGGAACTTACAGGAAAGAGTTTGGGTGTCAACAGATACAAGACTGAGTGGAATGACAGTCAGTTGGCTCACATTCTTGTATACACAAGTTGTGTGAGAACATTGGCAAAAAACACATGGATAGGGTCAAGGAGTATTGGGAATCACTGTTGTTCATATACAGAGAGGTAGTTACTAGACATGTTGAGTTATATCTGGAGGAGGTCAGGAGAGAGGTATTTGTTTTATGTGGTTATGAGATAAGAGTTTGGGTGGGGAAGAGATATTGAGAGGGGGTGAGGGAAGGGTTGGTAAGGGGGTGGTGGGGGGGGGGTGAATGGTGGGGTGGGAAGATGTGATATGATGGTGAGAATGTGAATTTGGGGTTGTGATAAGGGGGGGGGGTTATGTTGGGGGGGGGGGACACATTCTACATATGGGGAGTCATAAAGTCTACAAAGCTATAAATGCTTACATACACAGCAGGTCTGTATGTCAGGCGGATGAGAAGGAAAGATTACAGGAGGAGCAGGAAATATTAGTATAGACAACTGCGTTAAAATCTGCGAATGCGCTTCTGAGTATGTGGGAGAGTGGGGTGCAAAGCAGTGGTGCAGACAGGATGTATTGTTTTTGAGATGAGCGAGATGATGTGTTGAACACGTTAAATGGCAAACTGTGGATTGGGTTGTGTCACATACAGTGTGCGCAGAATGGATAGGGTGAGGTGTGAGTACAGTACACGACTGTCGCAATTACTTACTGCGTATGAGATAGAGTGGACACTTCTGAATATAGATATCTGATTCTCTGTGATAATATTAAAGTTTATATACTGGGTGGAGCGAGAGGGACATTTATGTGGGTTATAAGTGACAGGTAGGGTGGATATGAGTGAGGGTAGGGCGGGGAGGGTGTGTCTATGGTACTCAAGGCACTCTTCTGTGTAGTTATCGACAGTACAGTGGCTAAGCACACAGGTATGATGGTTGGTGCGGGGTGTGGCGGGAGGTGGGATATAGACACACGTGAGGACTTGTTAATCTGCGTAGTTTTGAGATATGTTGGAGTGGTGTAGTGAGAGAGACTGGGACTTATTTATTATTGATTCATCTCTCAGTATATTAGACACTACGTTGGGGGTTCACATATGTGTTGATATGGTTGTGGGATGTGTGGGAGATGGAGGTTTTATATTTTGGGGAGGGGAAGAGTTGTTGTTTGATGTTGGGTTGGGTTTGGATAGGTGTTTTGGGTTTATATATATAAAAAACATAAAGTATATAACTGATTGTGAGAGAGTAGAGATAGAATGTAGTCTGTGATAGGTATGTAGGTCATTAGGAGTAACAGTAGGTCCGAGTTCTATGTTTGAGTATGTGTCAAGATATGACGGTCGTTAGCGAGTTAGAGGTCGAGCGTAGGTGATATATCTACTTGAGATCTGTGTGATTGCAGTGTGACAGAGACTGTGTGAGACGATATCGGCTCCGTATAGAGTTAGACGGGCGGCAGTGTATGGTGACATGATAGATGGTATGGAGTGAGTCTGTATCATATATGACTTCTTGTACAGAGTTGTATGTGTAAGGTGCACGCAGCACAGGTATGTTAACATTTGAATGGATATTGTGACTTAAGTCTGTCTGGACTCAGTACAAGTTTTGAGAAGAATTTTGGTAAATTATATGTGTTTATAGGAGTGATTCTGTGGTGGTGACTGGTAATTTTTTTGTAGAATTGGCAAGTGTTTGTAGTTTTATTATTGGAATATTTATATCGTGGAATGGGGATTGTGGGGGGGTAGTGAGATTAGGTTTTGGAGAGGTTTTGCATGTTGTGTTATTTTATTAAGAAGAAGAGTAATTGTTGTGAGAGAATAGGTGATATTTTATTGTGAGTAATTGTTGAGTTATTAGTAGAGTTATAGGGTTGATATAGATTATAAAAATTCGGAGGAGGAGGAAAATAGTGTGATACAACGAGATCGCGTGTGGATCGCTTCTTTTTCGCACTTGATATGTACCGAGCGCGCAATTCATTACTCGGCTTCGTTGAATGTTCATAGGCATTCAGCCGCATAAACGCTCATCACAACCCATTTCCAATGTATCGTGTGTTGTGCATTGAATAAAAAACACTCGAAATGCCACATATTTATTGTCATCAACCCCTATCCATTGAAAACATTGATCGGGTAATAATGCGCGCTATATGAATGAGAATGTAGATGAATGAGATATTTTTTTCCTCTGTCACTGAATAAATTATGAAATATAAATGAGGTTTTTATGTTTTTCTCTCTCTCTCTCTCTCTCTCTCTCTCTCTCTCTCTCTCTCTCTCTCTCTCTCTCTCTCTCTCTCTCTCTCTCTCTCTCTCTCTCTCTCTCTCTCTCTCTCTGTGTGTGTGTGTGTGTGTGTTTCAATTTTAAAAGTGAATTCAACTCAATTATGAATTTATAATTCGAAGACACGAAAACTTTGTACGCATGCGAAACACAATGAACTAATAATGTGATAATGTGTTCAATCAATAATATGTTATTGATCTAATATTCTTATAATTCTGTGAGATTATGAATTATAAGTAGATAAAAAAACGCTTATAATATAATATACCGCGTCTTGTGCCTCTCAACATACAGTCTTAGCAAGCGTTCGCAATAGTATAGCTTATAAATTATACTGTTATATAGCTCATATCGTATGCTCGGCATAATATGCTCGCATATTGATATGCTGCGTTCTCTGCGACGCGAACGTAACGATTAGGTTGTGTGTTTTTATTGTGTCGTTCTTAGTGGAACATCAGTTCAGTTTGTGTGTGTGCGTCGATATTGTGCATATCAATACATTACGTTCGCGTCGTAGCGAACATACGATATACTTGCTGCTAAGCCATACTTTTGCGAACGCTTGCTGAATTTAAATACAATGTTGTTGCGCGTATTGCCTGTTGTTGTGCGTCGGAGCCTGCCACACTCACGCGGCAATACATGCAGTCGGTATCGGTCATCCATTCAATCAAGTGAAGTAATGAGCGCCGTACCGAATGCAGAAGCCACCTCGTCTTTTTTGCTGTGAAGACCATTTTAATTCAAAGTTGAAACCACCTCCGTGCATTTTAATCTTTTGGGGCTCATTCAAGCATGGGGATAGACACGGTCCTATTCTATGCTAGTTTGGCTATTGTTTTCGATAATTTTGCTAATTTCGCTAATTTCGCTAAGGTAAATAATATGTCTCTAATATTGCTATTTTGGTCGTTGTTGTCTAGCAATATACACACAAACCCTCCATAAGAAATACACACAAAGCATACTGTGCGTGCTGTTTGTCCGCGTGCGCCTCCTTCTGAATGAGGCGCACGCGCACATTTCGTGAATGCAACACACAGAAGCGAAGGTTTCATTGCATATTTCGTTGTTTATGGCGATGTTAATATCGCTAATTTGGCTATTTTTCTCTAGTTTTCTGTCATAAATACTATTTTTCTATCGGTGTCTTTCTCCATGCATTCAAGGCTTATTAAATGTGTTCAATCTGTGTATAAAAATTGCACTAAACTAATCGTTCCCAATTTTTGGAAAGTGTGCTCTGTCCGAATCGATAGAAAAAAGCTATGTGATTTGTCACGTTGACTTCTTTTTTGTAAAATGTCTTTTGCGCAACAATATGATCCGTATTAGAGTTAAAAAATACGCTGAGTTAAAAATAAATCCGCATTACTGTATTTGGTGATGGAATAATTTTGATTGATTTTATACAAATACTTTGGTAGATAATCAACATGTATAAATCGACGAATCAAATCAATTTGATGAGATTGCATGAATAAAAAAAAACATTCCCCAAAAATATGTTCAATTAACAATGAACAAGCAACACACACAACCCAGGAGACAGATAACAACTGGACGGTGCACGGTGTGTTGAAAAAGTGCTCAAATGAGCGAAATGATTGTTTAATAAGCACATAATCGTTTTCGCTTGCACAATGAACACAACAAAGCGAATAAATGACTTTAAATAGCGCGTGCAAATTATTTTAATGCGCTTTTACGCGGCGTGTTTTTTTATTCCCTCATTCATTCCAATAATAATCTATTCGTGTTGTTGTGTATCAGACCTCATAACCCAATGAATGTTGCAGTTGAAATACTCCCTCGCCCTCCCAACACACACACACACACGCACGCACACAACAGAGAGAACACATTACATGACAGCCAGAACACAACAACTAAAGAACGAGAAGCAATAAAACGAGAGAGGAATCGGATTATCCCAATTTGAATTTGTACAATTGAAGGATTTGTTTCAATTTCTTTTTGTTGGTTGTTTGTCGTACAGTTTTTTACCCGGTGCTTCTCTATTTTTTGGAAAAACCAGCAAAAAAGCGATTACACAAAAGCAACGAACCATAAAACGTCAAAAATGTTTGCTGCAAAATGAAAAGTGTGATAATTAATGTTTCTGAAAAAAAATTCGTCATTTGGGTTGGTAATAAAACCGCCGATGAAATGACAGTCCCTGGACCAGTGTCAAAGTGCACACAAACAAACCAATCGAAAAAAAAACAAAAAACATTTCTTCTCGAGGGACTTAGCTTAGACGAGTGATTTATTTTAATGTTAGATTGGTGAATAGTATTCACTGAATACTATCGGATATACGGACCGGTGCAAAAATCTGGTAAAATTTCTGGACACTTGCATGTTCAATGTTAACGGAATCATTTTTAATTTGGAAAAACCCTTAGGTATTTAATAACATTTGTAGGAGTTCGCATGTAAAGTAAATTTTTAATGATGTTACGTAAGATCTTCCGTCTACGCGTACCAAATTCGTTCCCAGTTTCACTAGTCTTTTACACCGATGTAAATATTTTGCAATCCGAACGAATTCTTTCAAGTTTCAACAAATTTATATATGATATTACTAATTCACGAACGTATAAGATATCCTCGCATTTCTTCTCGACAATGAAAGAAAGTGAGAAGAATGACACCATCTGCCGTGATTACGAATGATAGATGTCATTCTGGTTGATAAAATAAAAATTTACTATCGTCATCATCACATTAACCGTTAAGAACGAGCTCGTTGCAATTTTCGTTGTCTCCGAGCTTAATGAGAAGTTAATCTAGAGAGTGATTTGTTCATCGTTTCGTCAACTGAGAACGCATTGAATTGTATAGCTAAAAAATCACACCGACTATTTAATTGAAATTAATGAGATGGCATTTTTTTCAGTGGAAAAAACAACTCATTTGACTCATACAAGGAGCGTCGTTGCGAGAGCTGGAAAGTACAGCGGCTTCGACTAATTGATTTAATAGTGAATATTTAAAGTTGTTATCACAACGGCAGGCGTCTATCATTTATTGAAAACCGAAAAATGCGATCAATCTTTAACATAACAATCATCGAAACGATGAATGATCGTACACACAAAAGAAACATATTGAATTTTAAGACAATACAGCGTCTTATTTCTGGAATTATACAGTAAATCGTCTATTTGTTTTATATTTCATCTAAAATGTGTAGTATTTTACGATATATTGAATTTTGCTGCTACTCCACTTGACGTTTCGAGTATTTGATGATTCGCTAAATCTTTCGTTTTGTGTTTTGGTTTGCATAAAATGACACAACGAAACGAACACCAACAATGCACGTTCACACTGGTACCAACTCAGTGATGAGACACTCACACAGTCATAAGCAGCATCGAATTGTGCACGAGCTAGTGTACAGTGTACACTGTACACATTAACAGTGTTCTGTTTCTGTCATCACTGCACAACAATGATATTTACGCATGTATGAGTAACTCGCCACTGACTCGACGACATCACGGTCACTCTGTGTATTAGTTGAAATCGCCAACGGACCAAAATCAATCAATATTATTTACACTTCAAACGGTTTCTACACATTTTAGATGAAATATAAAAAAATTATACGATTTACTGTATAAATCCAGGATTTAGATGCTGTACTGTCTAAAAATTCAATATATTTATTTTGTGTGTAGGGAAAATATGAAAATTAAAATTAAAATTAAAATTTTAGATGAAGGGGGTTTTAACTATTTGCAAATGCCAGGTTATTCGAAGAAAAGCCTGCAATGGGTACATAATTTGCAACATACTATACAAAAGAGCGTTGATTCGTAAAAAATACACAGCATTCGCAGGTATTCGTACACAAGCATATTTCTTTCATTAAAAAAAAATGAACAATTCGCAAACATTCGCGATCATAAATGTCCATTCGCCATAGCATTCGTAACGTATTCTATGGAAATTGAGCACCAATCGCACAAATTGAATCGCCCTAGAATTAATGAGTTCCTACGGAACAGTCATTGATGTTGTTTTTTATGTACATTCACAATTTGTACTGCTTATTGCATAGAATCCAACTAAATTCTATCTCCGATTAAAGCTAATTCAAAGTAATAAAACTATTGCACCTTTTAGATTGTCATTCTCCAATCAGTTTGTGTATGTGTCAGTGGCGGATTATCATAAAAATGTTAACAACAATTCAGTAGGGCCCCTAGCTTCAGGGGCCCCCGGGTCATACATTCTGACGCTGAGAATTTAAGAGGGGGGTTATGCCGAGAATTTTCAAGATGGGACCCCTGGGACCCCTGCGTCAGAATGTATGCCCCGGGTCATAAATAAAATAAATGATACTAGATAGAATGGACTTTGAACAAATTCTTTCAATTTGCTAGGGTTTTTCGCCGAAAAAAGGACTCTTGACTATTTCATTTCCCAGGATTGCTATTCCAAATCTATTCATTTAGAAATAGACGTGCTATTGTTCCCAGTCGTGTAAAGTTCTTTCTCAAATTTTACACATAAAATAAAAATGTAGTAAAATTTACTCCAGTAAATTTATTTAAAATGTATGGGACTCCACACACAAAATGAACGTTACACACACCAACTGCACACACTGTGCAGAAAACGATTTTCTGCTCATTTGAGCAGTCTTTTTGCACACACTGTCCATTTATTATCAAGAAAAATATAGCTATTTGTATGTGATTGTGAGAGTTAGAATAACCCGAAATTTTGCAATGATATGATATACACTTGCGTGAACGCAACAACATAATTCTCTCATCAGTAACCTCTCGCTCTGACATTCATTGAACACAGACACGGGAGAAAAGAAGAATAGGAAGAATGGGAAGAACGAAGAAACGCAGAAATGTTCCATAAAGTGTTTGTAGTATCCTAGTCTACTGTGATTGTATGCCTTCTACTTCACACACTACGCTTCAACGTCTGAGTGAAAGATATAGAATGAGATATTCATGTTGTTGCGTTCACGCAAATGTATATCATATTTTTTGCAACGATTCGGCTAGTTCTATATCTCAAATACATGTAAATAGTTATGAAAATAAATGGACAGTGTGTGCAAAAAGTCTGCCCAAATGGGCAGTAAATAGTTTTCTGCACAGAGTGTGCAGCTGGTGTGTGCAACGTTAATTTTGTGTGCAACTGGAGTATATTTTACTATATTTTTGTTTCGTGCATACCATCAGCAATAAAGCAGATGGATTGAAACGAGTAACTTTGTTTCAGTTTCCTCAGTTTGCTGTACGCAGCTTGATCGATCGCCTCAGTAAAAGATATATTTTTGCACTGATTGGTATTATTTTTGTTCATCTTTGCTCTGTATCAACTTAATGTCACTTAAACTATTCACTTAAGGTATCTGCACGTCACTTAATGCATAAGAAATCTTAAAATTTAATATGACATAATCATTGCCACCACAATGACCAGTGTCTCCGATTGATGAATTGAAGTGAGAACATAACTAGCCATTTACTTACCAGCGCCAACAATCGTGCTATTCATTTTGGTATTATATTCTTTTACGATTTCTCTATAAAATTTCTACTAATCGCTGGTTTTCGGTTTTTTTCTCACTTGTTGTTCCTTTCATCTCAGATGCTCCCCTGGTGCGCAAATTTGCTGACAAACTTTAGACATTGTCCGTACATTTCATTCAAGGAACTCTTTCCACACAATAATTTGATTTAATTGTAGCTTAAAGTACATGGCTGACTTGTGCACAAAATCATGCGCCCATGTTGGATGCCAAACCTACAAGTATAATTTCTGTGAACAACGTTGACTTCGTTTTATTTAAGGAAAACCAGAAAATAAAGAAAAGTCCAACATCCAATTACACAACTACTTTCCGAATGGTACACAATTTATACGTTGTTTGTCATATTTTCGCACGATTCAACAGACCGGGAGATTGATTCCGGCGAGCGGACGTTCAACTTTGGATACTAATCGATTCTTGGCGTAGTGTTTTGATGTTTGTCACGCGTCTGTAGTTCAATCATCAGCAACTACCTTTCAAGTTACATATTGACTCTTACTCTTCACCTGAGCGTTTTTGTTCTGAGTGATTTTGGATCGACTTTAGCTTCGAAACGACTTTCTTCGAGATTTGACTACTTTCGCTTACAGCTGGCCGATGAGCTTGTTCTTTTTGTATCGCGTCGATATCCAGTAATTACGTCAATTATTACAAATCACAATTTTCATCAAATGATAAAAATCATGAAACTATGAACATGCGACAAGTGTAAAAGTATTCATTAAAAATAAAATATCACAATAAAATCACGATAATAACGATTACCAATTCAAGATACGTGCGCCTATTGCGAGCAGCAGATAATGTCTAATGACACTTCTTAAACCGGCACAAGATCAAATGTATGTTATGGCTCATTATTTTGTAATATTTTCTGCGCTAATTGACCACAGCGCACACAGCTACTTTACCAATTCCATTGAATGAGCAGTTAGAAAACGTGAAATCTAACGTGAAATGAAAGCATGAGTATGAAATTGAATGGAAACATTCAGTCGATGGTTTCGAATATTCACACTTATGTAATCGTATTGTATTAGAAAATCGTTTATGCGCACCAGACAAATATGATTGATTGAAATCTTCTTCATTTTTAAAATTGGAAAGAATAAAAAAAGTGAAACGTGTTTGAATTGAAAATTGATGAGAGCGATGCAGTTACGCTTCCTTCACTGGTTTTCAATGCTCTGACTGCAATCTTTCACCGGAATCTCGGTGAACAGATTTCCAAATTGAATATTATTATTCATTTGTTCAATGCACATTTTCAGTGTCAAAATCATACCAAACACATCAATTTCATGCGAACCATGTAGAAAGTGATTGCATTTCACACACGGCCAAAATGAAATGAGAGCATAAAAAAGAAGAAATGTGTGTGTGTGTGTGTGTGTGTGTTTTTTTGTATGCGTTTGTCGAATTTCGACAAATATAGTTGAATTGAATTGATCATACAGCAATACCCAACATTCACACGTACAAAGACATCAGGAAGATTCTATTTTTTTCTGTGGAGTGAGGCTATATTTTGATGCTTCTTCAAACCACCGATATCTTTGAATTTGGATCTGCTCTTTTTGATTACAGCTTTTGTGCAGATGCTTTCCACTGCATCATTTCGCTTTAGTTTGGCTGAGCTTTTTTTCTCTCTATCTCGTCTTCATCATCTACAGTACATATATGCGACACCACATACAAAAATGCTGAAAAGAGTGAAATCGTGAATCAAAAGAGCCGAGAGATTAGAATGCATAGACAAACGTCAACACAAACGCACTTAAATACACCACATACTCACATATATTTCAGTTCCATGCCCGTCTGGCTAAAGGATAAAGGAGAGCACATAAAAAATAGTATAAACGATCTAGAGTGCATTGAATGGCACCACAATGTTGATGAAATAAGTTAATATGAAACGTGAATGCATCAAACTGCATGCAGTGAATCTGTTTGTATTTTGACATTTTCGGGGGCTCAGATGCAATTTCTTTAAGCACAATAGACTTGTGCCAGCGCTCACACAATGAATCAATTATAGATGAATCTCGTTGACTTGCCACCAACCAAGAAATCAAAATCACTTATTTTCACACATGATTACGTAAAAAAGTGCAATCAACCAACATTCACCCACACACATAAGCACATCACATTCATGTTCGAATAAGGATGAAAAATGAGCGTTTCATTGATGATGACATCGTTATTGTGATTTTTTTGCGCTGTGCACATTATATTTCGTATTTTTCAACATTTACATTGGAACAACTAAAAAACTGAACCAAATTTTGTGACAGAGCGAAATTCATTTTCTCATTAACAGCTGAAACTTGCAGCCGTTCAAATTCGGTGAGTAGCGTCACCGATTTTGGAAGTGACTTCGGAGGTTGTACTACATTTTCTCAAAAGTAAAAAAAAACGCAACCAAAACAGTTTTTTGATCATTTCAATATCAAAAATTCTAGCAAATGGAATGAAATTCTGGGATAATCTTCACTTTATGATCATACAACTTGAGTTAGAATTTCATAGCGATTGAATTACTATTTTTCATTTTATGATATTTTTTAATTTTTTCACTGGTTACTTTAGCGCACACTTTTCAGCCGGACAAATATTCGCTACTAATCTTCTGTTGAATCATATATTTAGTGCTCATTTAGTGCTATTTAGTGCTATAGTCAGAAAAATTAGTGCTCCATTTTTTCGACCTCATTCAACTACGTCAATTTTTATAGCAGCTGCTATAATGCCAAAAAACTATTTTCTCGAAAAGTTTCAATTCAAAATTAATGTTTTATACATCAAAATTTAGTGCTCAATTAGTGCTTCCCAAATATGATTCTCATTCACCTGAGATCAATTTATAATACCTGATTTTACCTGTCCAATTAATTTTTCTCACCTGTTCAAAATTTCACCTGAATAATTTTTTAGTGCCTTATTAGTGCTCTCAGAATGTATATACCATAGTTCGAAAAAACATTTTGTTTCATTGATTTTCTACAAACGAATTTTTTGTATTTTCCATTACTTTGAACCAGTTTAAAAAGTTGCGATTTCGAAATTATTATCCGCAATTCAATAAAACATGTACTAGAATTCAGTGCTCATTTAGTGCTTTGCTATGAGTCAGGCTAGTGCATTTTTTATTGTCTTTGAAGTGATTGATTTGATAGTGCCATTCTGCGGTAAATTAAGATTTCTACGGACTACGACATATAGAAATCTGTCCAAATAGAGTGAACAATTTGGAGCACTAATTCTGTACCCTGACTCATAGCAAAGCACTAAATGAGCACTGAATTCTAGTACATGTTTTATTGAATTGCGGATAATAATTTCGAAATCGCAACTTTTTAAACTGGTTCAAAGTAATGGAAAATACAACAAATTCGTTTGTAAAAAATCAATGAAACAAAATGTTTTTTCGAACTATGGTATATACATTCTGAGAGCACTAATAAGGCACTAAAAAATTATTCAGGTGAAATTTTGAACAGGTGAGAAAAATTAATTGGACAGGTAAAATCAGGTATTATAAATTGATCTCAGGTGAATGAGAATCATATTTGGGAAGCACTAATTGAGCACTAAATTTTGATGTATAAAACATTAATTTTGAATTGAAACTTTTCGAGAAAATAGTTTTTTGGCATTATAGCAGCTGCTATAAAAATTGACGTAGTTGAATGAGGTCGAAAAAATGGAGCACTAATTTTTCTGACTATAGCACTAAATAGCACTAAATGAGCACTAAATATATGATTCAACAGAAGATTAGTAGCGAATATTTGTCCGGCTGAAAAGTGTGAGCCGGTTACTTTGGATACCTTTTTTGTAGAACGATTTATCTTTTGCCTCAAAAAGGGCCTCAGTTTCGGCAATCACCTCTTTATTAGTGCCAATTTTTTTCCCTTGAGCATTCTTTTGAGATTTGAGAGCAAGTAGTAATCACTGAGGGCCAGATCCGGAGAATACGGTGGGTGGGTAAGCAATTCGAAATGCAATTCATGCATTTTTGCCATCGTTCGAATCGACTTGTGACCAAACATTGCCAAAATGATAGCTGGTCAGTTTTCGCTGAATCATCTATCTACTGAGCATGCGACACGCGTTCAAACGAACTCTCTGTAACATACCGCACTCACACACACTTCGTTCGAGCATGTGACGCGTCCACACACTTCGTTTGGATGCGCGCGCCGCATACACAGAGTTCGTTTGAACGCGTGTCGCATGCTCAGTAGATAGATGATTCAGCGAAAACTGACCAGCTATCATTTTGGCAATGTTTGCTTGTGATACGGTGCATTGTCTTGGTGAAACAACACTTTTTTCTTGGTCAAAAATTGAACCTTATCAGTGATCATTTACTCAAGCGCGGTGGAGTTGAGTTTTTAAGGAAAACCCAATACTTTTTCCCAGTATTTTGCATTTCATATAAAAGTACATGTGTAAAATCTGTCTCTATGTGCACGTCCATGTATACAAATGCACTCTTCACGAGTAAGAGTGTGTTTTAGTGGAATGCTTTATTTGGTTTTCTAGCGCGGATACTTTTATATGAAATACGTCCTATACGCGGAAAAGTAAAAGGTCGTCTGTTCGACTGTTCGAACTGAAGTTCCAAGAATCATCAAATGAAAAGGATCAGGGGCGTGTTCGCTTCCACCATGAGATCTCACTTGTTTTCCCGACTTTTTATCACCCCAAACCACAACACACTGTTGTTTGCACTTAAGAATTGGAAAATCGTATTTTCATTCACACCAAAAGGCAACAGGCAGTAACACTTTACTCTCAGTCAGTGATGGAATAAGTGAGTGCGTGAGAGAGTGAATGATCTGAAATACATATGAATGTTCCGTTTGATGCGGTTCGACTTTCCGTCTGCAAACCAAACCGAGTGGAAACGAAAAAAAATAATCGCAAGGGAAAAAAGACCAAAATTTTAATTCATTTGGATAAGAAGGCATCGTGAAGCGCGTTCTGAATGTGAAGCCATTAAATGCAGATAAAAGCGAAACAGAAAAGAATTGTGATAAAATGAAGGCGGGTTCAGCGGTCGTATTTTCGATGCTTTTGCTCTATCTCTCTTTGACTCAAATCATTTCTCAACTCTCGAACGCACTCACATCGCTATCGTCATCGTTATTGTCGTGCTCACCAATTTTGTCGACTGGTTTTGTGTTTGGCGTAATATTTAAGAATATATTGCTTCGAATATACTTGCACCGTTCTTTCAATGGCAAAACCTTTACCATGCTTAGTACTTGAAGTGAACGGGCAACGTTGATGCCAATGAAGATGTGAAATCAAGATTTATAATATGAGTGTGTATGTTCATTTGTTCATGCGTATGTGTGTGTGTCTGTCTAGGTATCTATTTGTGAAAAAAAAGTCTGTGTGTATTTTCCCCTTTCTTTCGTTTCTTCTTCAAGCCACAGTCACACTAGCAACATTTACTGGGAAATTTCCACAGAAATGAAATTTTCTGTGTTCAATTGTTCAATAAACATTTCACACACACACACACACAATCTATCATCCACCCTGGGATCAGTTAAAAAAAATGACAACAACATCCGTTGTAATCAACGTCACCACACAAAAAATCACAGCGGGGAATACCGATTACAGGAAATGAATGTTTCCTTAACCCATGCACTCGGGCTTTATACTAAACATGAGAACTATACCAAGAGGATAGAAAGAAAGAGAAAATCCGCATCTCGCGTTGCGAACGAGAGTGATCGAGAGAAAATTCGTCGAGTTCAGATCGCAAACAGTCGAATGTATGTGCGTTGTGCGTACGATATTTGACAGAATCAGGATGAGGGAGATGCATAACAAATGCCATTTGAACGCAAATAAAAAATAACTTTTCATTCAATCGTGCGTTGCGGCGGTGTTTCAATGGTGACTGCTTTGCTTGGCTTTTCTCTCTCTTTCGCTCATCAAGTAGTTGGCTCTTATTCAGTCTCATTGTACGTACACTTACACATGTAACGAACAAACAACGACTTTTTTATATCCAAATTCTCATATTGCTGTCAACTGGGTTGAATTTGGCACTGAATTATCATCAAGATTATCATACTGAATGCACCAAATTAGTTATTATTGAGCATAATTATAATAAAACATGGTCATAATTATGACAAATTGGATTTATTTTATTCGATTATGATTTCATACAGTGGCGAGCTCAAAGTTTAATAAATGATATTCAAATTTTGGTTGCTAATACATTGCTGCCACGCTCACAAATAACCGATAACTAATTCAAGTAATCTTAAGATACTTGACGTAAGAAGATAATGATGTGAAGAGAATGATTAAAGGAAAACGATGTGTATTGAAAACATAAAATGGATTTTTTTCAGGAATTATAAAGTCAATTGACTTTTGGGTAGACGGTTCTTGTAGTTCAAACAAAGCAGAGATCACATGTCATCAAGGCGAATGAGATTTGAATGGGTCAGTATGAATGAAAATTGTTGGATATTTTTCTGGGCAAAATATTTTTGAATGTTAAATTATTTTTGAGCGATTTCAGTGAAGACGAACACCGATCGTTGCTCGGTATTCTTCAGCTATAATAATTTGCTAAAATAATAATCTAATAGATCTATAAAAGTGAGCCCAAAACAAAAATGTTTGTCAGTTGATTTTTATCACAAATAGTTCTCAATTCATGATGAAATTATTTCGTCCAACAATTGTCGGTTTAGAAGCTTAAATTTCAAATATGCGTAAATTCAAATGCATACATTCAGAAATACGGATAGGACTTTATAAAATATATTTGAACCTCCAGCAATTGCAATCGCGCTACAATTTCACGACTTAATACTATTTAATTTTCATGAAGCAATCGCTGGAGTTGTAAATGAAGCATTTATGCCCGTTCCAAGTGCTTTATCCGGATAAAGTTGTTCAGGCTAACTGTTATCCGAGCCTAAGCTAGACATGATGCAACGAAAATTCACTTTCACATTTTTTTGTCTATGAAAAATATGAGATTTGGCTTTTAAAGTTTGTAAAAATATACATTTTTGTTGTCGCGGTATCAAAAAATGTAGACAAAAACACTGCAAAATACATTTTTATATATCTCGTATAGTTTAAGCTCGGATAAAAAGTTATCCTGAATCACTTGGAACGGGCATTAGAATATAAATTGAGTCACCAAAAGGAATGTATAAGCGCAGTGTAATTGTTATAGAGAGGAACCGAAAATTGACCGTTCCAAAAATTGTCATATGAAATACATTGTGTCAATGCATTTCATATGGCAACGAATCATCATGAGAAATATATGTCAATGTTATTCTTATGCCGATTTTATTTATTTTATGAACTTTCTCTAGTTTTCTGTTGAAAATACAATTTTTCTATTGGTGCCATTTCCCATGTGGAAATCGTCAAGTGAAATACTCCGCAGTGCGAAACATAATTTGTGTACTATCGACAGCAACTTTTCGCGGCTCAAAATGTTGTGTGTAAGTGTTCTGTTGTACAGGGACCAATTAAAAACTGAGGGAAATTTAGAGGTAGTGCGACTGTGTGAGAGCTGCAATAACAACGTATGTAATAGCACGTTGTATTTAAGCACATAAGTTTTCCTATTTCGCATCCATAAATAAACCATTGCGAAAAGTTCTTCGCTTGGCTGACATACGCCATTCGCTGTGTGAGTTTCCTAACTCTTTCTTTCACTCGCTTACTTGCAACTATGATAGTTTAGCCGCTTTAATACATTCCCCTATTACTGTCTTGTAATCGTTATTATTGTCATTGCAACTGATTATTATTATTTCTTCAGTGTTGTTTGATGTTGTTCGCTATCTCTTTCTCCGTCTCTGTTTCTCTAGTACTTTTGCACTTATAATTTGTTAGAACTCTAGTAGCAGAGAATAATTGTTTTTGTTTCACGCTTTATTAGAACGAATCTCGTCATTGACACTCTGCTCTTTATTCCAAAAATTTTCTCTGTTTCCCGTTATTTTTGATTTGATTGTCGATGCAAAGGAAGCAATTTAAAAAAAACATAAGATTGTAAGAACAGCTGCATCAAACAGAACGCTACTTGTGTAATTGAACTCGGAATTTCAGTCGAAATTTGTTAGAATTCCTTGTTATATACCAGAAAATTTGTGATAAAAACATAGTATGTTCTGATGAGATATGATTTAGAATTCGAAGGTTCGGTACCAAGTGCACTTATATCCCATTCTATATATAATATTTAATATCCAAATATATATTCCATATGATGTTTAAATGACTATATAGATGACGGGAAAAAAGCGATACAATAAATAAACAGAGTATAAAATCTGTCAAGAGAGAACTGAGTATGCTAATGCATCGAAGTGATCAAAGGACTTAAAATATCAAAAGATGAAAGCGACAGTGGGAGTGTTGAGCAAATGCAAAAGAATACTTTATGCACGATTTGAGCATGTATTGATACTTCATATCGAACAGATGATCAACAATGCAATAGTATCGGGATTTTGGAGGGGCTAAAAGAAATAAAAATGACTGGGTGGGGTCAATCCAGATCAGGGGGTCATTCGTGAAAGCGCTGGGAGGAAGTAACAAAAGAAACCACATGGCCATTTTCATTAGTGAATCCAGAGTTGTTCAACTCCAACGGGGTAAAACCGGAAACAACCCCCCCCCTCCCCATGTCCATTTATGATGCAAACGATTCACAATTTCGACAAGTGTGCGAACAGTTGAAAGAATTGTGATTTCTTCAATTACGTAATTTTACAATTGACATCTACATCTACCGTCTACAACGCTCCAGTTCTCTTCCCCGTTCGAATGGAGTGTTTATTCTTTGTGCTTATGCTCATCAGTATTTCATTTTTATACAATTTTGTTAACTTTGTTGGTGTTTGTTTGGCGACTTTATTCCATCATTTTCTCGCTTTTTCGCTCTTTTTTTATTCATTCGCTCAATTTCTTAGTCTTTTGCACTTACTCTCAATCCAACGACATTCTCCTGAAGATAAACTTTTTAAAAAAGTTATTATCTTTTTAAATTATGATTTTTTTTTATTCGTTGACAATGCAATCAATCTATTTGAGTTATACGTTTTTTTTTTGCTTTGTGTCCTCTATTCTTGATGCTGTTGTCATATTGTTTGAATGTATTTTGTTGCGTGTGAGGAATATAGTATGAACATTTTAAAGCTGTTGTAATAGCGTGTTCTCTATCTCTCATTCTCCGGTAAGACCATTACTTTCATATTACTTTTACATCGTTCCGTTGATTTGTTTACTTCATTTTGTCACTACCTGCAAGCGAATTGAAAAATATCATTTTGAGATGCATGTCGCTGTCTCATACCCTTCATTCATTTTTTGAGATATCCAAATGGTCTTTCGGACTTTATCGCTACAAATTTCATATTATACAATAGTCCTAGCCGATCTGGGAAAAGTTTTTGAGACAATTTTGATTCGGACGAATTTGACTAAAATTCCTACTATTGAGCTACAAAGGACTTGAAACTTGTCCGAACAAGAATCTCTATTTAATTTTCAACGGGAACAGTGGGGAAGCGACATGCACCCCTTAAATTTTTCAAAAAAAAAAAATGTTGTTTCATCGTAGATGCTGGGGACTTAAGGTATTCTGACAATTCGACCTCTATCATGAAGACGCGAATCTAATTTCTACTTTATACTTTTTTTCTAATCACAAGCTATAATGTTATGAAAATGTAATTGAATGCAGTCATTGGCATCAATTGAATTGAAAGCAAAATTCATGAGTATGCTCGATGTGATGATTCCTAACACTGATGACTGAACATGAGCAAACGATAGGTATATAGATATACTTCATAATTACTGATCATCTCTTATTTAACTGTAGATTTTAATAACACACCTGTGGAAAATAATAGCGGGCCAAGCCTAGTTCTGAGCCGTAAAATTGGTTCGGTTGCGATAAGCACGAACTGAAATGGCAGTAGAAAAGAAAATACTTTTTAAGATGCTACTATTGCGTAGCGGTAGATATAAGTGGGAATGGTGCGCATGAAAGTTGTTTTATGGAAGAAAGAGAGCAAATGTGGAGTACTCTGCCACTCTCTAGAAATGAAATATTCTCAGCAATTCATGTGTAAAACAATTACCATAACAACAACAGCAATAAAAATTGAATCGTGAGCACGAGTGGTGCAAGGTTGGAAGCCAATTGCACGACATGGGAAAAGAGAGAGAAAGGGAAAGTGTTGCACGTGGAAAAAGTTTTGTTAAAAATTTGCATGAACTGATTGTGTGCGTATCGCCGGTGTGACGTTCTATTTTCAGACATAAAATATCTTCTACTTTCTTGTTTTTTCTGTTGTTCCTCGTGAGTTCGTTGTCTGTTGGTCTTTTTCGTCCTCGGTTCGTCTACATGTACATTGTATATTCATTGTTGTGTTATTTTTGTATAATCTGCACCTCAATTACCTCACTTGTGTGCATTACAAATTACAACTCAATGTATTGCCTCCTCATTTTCATCGCCGTTGCAATTGCTGCTTGTAATGACAAATTTTATTGAAAGTAAGTTTAACACGAATAGTCATTTCTTCATTCAGCCTTCGAGAGAGTACAAATTGTACAACTCCTTGTGATTTACCTACTTTTGCACATCATAATGAGATTTGAATGAGATAGAAGCACACAAATGACGCTCCTTCGCCGCTGTATCGACACTTCAGATGGTGGTGGTTATACCACATCGGGCCGCCAACACACATTTTTTGCATATTTTAATACTTAATATTTTGTGTGCTGATACATCGTTTCCGGTTGCAGAAACAACAAAAAAGATCTCACGCACACATAAAAAATGACAAAAAAAAGCTTAAGAGTCGACGAGCTCAAAATTAAAAAAAGTCGACAAGCTCAAAAATTAAACAGCTGTTGTAGTAGTAGTAACAACCGGAAGCGTGTATTTGGATATGATGTGTAAAATATATGAGGCTGGTTGACTACAGACTATGGACTATGTCTCTTAAAATGAACGTCTCACATAAAATTATTCGTCGCTTAACACGTTATGTTCGCGTCGAATACACTCCTCGTAGCGTCATGTTTTCGTTCACAGACCGAATATTCAATGGAAATGGTTTACCGCTGCAAACAGCGCCATCTTTGCATTTGCAGTGAACTATGAGCCTATTTTGTATGTATAAATGGTAAGTTAAAAAATTCAATTCTGTGTACTGAAAGCGCTTCGGAGAGCGGTAAAAATGTATTTCCATTGTATTGTATAGGCCGCCATGTTTATTAACTTAAAGGAGTGAGCGCAGCACACCGAGTGTGTTCACGTCAGGTACCAAACATTGCCAAAACGATAACTGAATATCGTTTGCTAACTGAGCTAGGAGATGAGTATGCGACACGCGTTCATACGAACTCTGTGTATGCAGCGCGCGCGTCCAAACGAAGTGTGTGGACGCGTCACATGCTCGAACGAAGTGTATGAAGTGCGATATGACACAGGTACCGCAAGCTATCAATGTGTACGCATGCGGATATACCACAAAGCGGGGAGATAGAGACAGAGAAAGAGACGTGTGGTAGTGTGATTCTCTCTTTCCGCTTGTGTGCTCTATTCTCCGTTTACATTTCACAGCGAATGATTCGGTGTCGATTTTTATGTGGATGTTGTTTCACTATATTATACACTGCTGTGTACAATTGAAGCATGCTTCAATAGTTCTGTCTTTTAATTCATTTGGCAAATCTTCACCAAGGCACTATTCAATTAAGTGATCACGTTCTCTGTCATATTGAAGTGTCACGACTAATTAAGCAAGTGTGACGGTAGCTGCGAATGCCCACGAATGTGTCTAATTTTATATAGTAAATTCGTGACGCGCATGAATTCGCATTTTTGCGTACATAAATGCCTCAAGATCTATAACTTTACTGAAGACAGTATAATCAAATTGCCGTTTACGAGTTATACAGTCAGTAAAACAAGTATTCACCCACCCGTTTTTTGCAATGAAATTGATTTTGCGAGAAAACTATGACATGTGGCTCAAAAATCTCCATTGGAAATATCAAGTAATTCTACTATGGAAAAATGTGTATTTAAAAAATTTCATGTGAGCATGTTTTCTTAATTTCCAAAAAATAGGGTCAAAAAAGTCTTCCAATGGAGATGGAATTTTTGAGCCACATGTCATGTTTTCTCACAAAATCAATTTTATTGCAAAAAAAAACAGGTGGGTGAATACTTTTTTTACTGACTGTAGCTGTGCGAAATACGCACCGTTTCATTCACAATCTATGATCAATCTTGAAGCAAAGCGGGGTTAGTCTCATTTAGTTTGTGTTGCACGAAAATAAATACACGACAAAAGAAATTAAAAAAAAAAAAAAACCAGTAAACTTAAACCATAATCTAATGTTGCGTCCTGACCTAATTGTCAAAATAAAACCAGTAAATCTAATTTTGGCATATGCTCAAACTAAAAGTGTTTCATAAAATAAAATCTCGTGCTTCGTAAGCTTTAACCTTTTCGAGAGATTTTTTTTTCATTGAATATTTTTCGCCGGTCCAGAAAAATAATCGTACATTGCACATATTTGCAGATCGACGATCACGTCACGAATGTGTGTTTGCATCTTTGCGCAACACATTCTGTTTTATTACGCGTCCTTAATATATTTCATTACATTCACAATTAAAATACCGAATAATATGTGGTGATATTTTATCTTTATGCAACTCCCTGTCTTTCTCTCTCTCTCTCTCTCTCTCTCTCTCTCTCTCTCTCTCTCTCTCTCTCTCTCTCTCTCTCTCTCTCTCTCTCTCTCTCTCTCTACTACTCCTAATGCTCCAGCCACCGTTGTTGCTCCCTGGTCTTCAATTCATTCATCGAAAAGTACCGCTGCTGTTGTAAAATGTTTGAGTCTTGTCGTTTGTTTATCGTGTTCACCCTCCTTTTTCCCATTAAAAATTTGCTTATTCGCTATTTCGCTAGTTGAAAGATACTTTTTCTTAACTACTTCACTTTGACCAGTACTTGGAAACAGCACGGTTGTGTTCATCGTTGCTGCCAATTGGAACAGCTATTGCTACTGTTTTTACCTTTACCGTTGTTCTTATTGCTATTTTTATGTTTGGTTGTTGGTGTTGGTGCTATATTTATTGCATGAATTTATGAACATGAATCAGTTGATTTCGGGTGAGCGCGTCAGCTCATTTCAGATCCCCATACATATTATTGAATCGCTTCGTTAAATAGCGGTAACATGCACCCTAGGGGAATTTGACTCGTGGCGAATGGCATTTATTCGTCGCCAGTCGCATGAAAAACACACGCATTCGCAAACATCAACTCACATAAAGTTGTTGTTATTTTTGGTCGCATTCGCAAGTATTCGCAAAGTCAATGCGAATGTTCTTAAAAATTTCGGACTAAAGTTTAAGCATTCTCAATCCCCCTAGCATTCATCTCTGTCTCTTTCATGCTAGCACCTCGACTAAGGAGTATCAAAAGAAATACAAATTAAGTTCGCAAAAATAGTGTAACCCTTGTGTGACGTGAACCGAAAGATTGACTGACAAAATGAAACAGTACACGCTGAAAGAATCGCTGTACGCTTGATACGGTGCACTTTTCACTAATAAAACAAAAGAGCACCAAGCAATATACAGGAAAGAGTCGCATACGCATTAGCGTACGATTTTTGATACATAAATTTCAAAATGCGTGCAAACAATGCACTGCAAACATCTAAACTCACATAACTTTTGAGTGAATGGGGTGAAATAAATTGTGCTGGTTACCCAAATAGAAATGTATGTTGTTGAACATACCCCGTGTTGTGAGGATGTGCGGTCGAAAAGTCGAATTCAGCCGTGCTAATGTATGGTTGAGATAGAAGCATCGAAGAGAAGCAAAACAAGTAAAAACGAGACCGAGTAATCGAGAGCATGAATCGTAGGATAGAAAATTCCGGAGATCGTTTTTGTTGCTATTGTTGCTGTCACATACGCTATGAACAACAATTAAACATTTTATAATCACGTGCTAGAATTTTAACGAGGAAATATTCCATCTGGAAGAAATTTTTAGCTGGTGCACGCGATTTAAAGAGACACAATGTATAGTGTGTTTTGTGAGCACATTGCGAATTGAGCAGTGAACACCAAATACTATGGGATCTGTATATACATTTACACATATTCGCCGCACATCCACGCGTATTAAATACAACAACTGGTGGAGGGAATGGTTCGAAAATGAATGAAAAAATAGCGGCAACAATATAATTTATTGGATTTAATTACGCTTATGGCAGACACTGCAGCCCCTTCTTCTTCTCTGTATCACCTTCTCCCGATTCGACATGCATATTTTATATGATAACATACCCTCTGATGGTATCGTCACATCGCCATTTACCGGTATAACGCCATTTACGATGTAAACGATGAATATGCCATTCAAAGTGTTCATCAAGTCGTTTAATATAAAGACTAAATTCGGCGAAATTGATCACCGTCCAAAAATTTCAAAGCACAAGCAACAAAACAAAAATGTTATGCTATCTAATCAATGTAGTTTTGGGCAGCCATAAATTGTGCTCGATGTGCATATGTTACTCAGTACTCACTCTCTTGCACAGCTCAACTCATTCTTTTAGACAAGCCGATTGTAGCTTACTTGACGGCTACATGTTGGCTCAATCTAAATTGTAAACTGCTTAAAATAATAATTGCAACAACAGCAATAAATGATGGAAAAACTGGAATTAAACACACCAAACCGTGATGGCAGGCGAGAGAAATTTATGATGTCGCACCACAATATAAATGTATAAATATATCTTAAATGACATTTAACTTCATGTGCGCGCAAGCAACTTTTCGACAGTTTTGAGTGTATGTGTACGCCTATTTATATGGAAGTCGAAGCAGATCCAATTCAAGGGAGCATCGCTCCCTCTGGCTTCTTTTATTCTATATTTCAATATTGGTTGCTCAGTTTGATTCACTTTCTCTACTCTACTTGTAACCATATAATTATCTCCCTCGTAATTCATTTTCAGCTGAAGGTAACTAACTCATGCGAAATATGTGAACATATTAGCAAAATTTATCGTTTCTAGACGGATGACTCAAAGCAGGCTCAATTCTAGGATCAACTTCAAATGCTCTATAGAAATTCGCTCTTTTGGTAGATTGACAAGCATGAAATACTCAAATTTCCACCCTTCATAGAATCGAACCATTTGCATTTTTCGGCATTTTTATGTGGAAAAATTCATGGATGTAAATGTATATTTGTATATCGCCATCGTTTTGCATTTTTTTTTGCCAAATCACACTACATACGATCAAAGATTTAAGCAACGTGCTTATTTATATAGTTTTATGTTTTTCACAGAAAAATGTCCCTGTTTGGCCTTCGCAAATATCTGCATACGACCCTCAACTTCTAAGCCCGATATCTCTCTTATTTCCCAACCAATTTTGATGTATTTCGTCATTATGTTATATCTTTGAACACTGCACAGAAGCGCCATCTCATGGCAAATTGTTCAGTACTATTGAAATACGCAGTGAATGAAATCCAAGTCGCCATCTTGGATTTTGTTCACTGTGTATTTCAATAGCACTGAGAAATTCGCCATGAGACGGCGTCGTTGTCGAACATATAAATCTACATGAACAACATCGGGATGATGTATTTTTATCGAATCGCACTAATTTTTCCCGGGCTACATTTTTCTCCTGGGACTCACATACCTAAGATGCCCCAGAAAAAAGTTTTTTGTTTATTTTCCGAATTGAAAACTCTGTGGAAGCAAAAAAAAAAACATCCGACGTGCTAGAGATAAACCAAAGGTACCGTCGGGTCATATTCGACCCCCAAAAGAACGCTTATTTAGAATTTCTCATGCGTGAGAGAAAAGTTGCAAATTTGTTGCACAGTGAAATAATTGCACGGTTGATATTTTAAAATAGCGAAAAATGCATTTGTTTCTTAAAGGTTCAAAGTGATTATTAATTAAATCAATTTTTTTATTTGAATTCATTGGCAGGTATTTTCGGCCCTTAATAATCTCTGCCTGTGGGTTCCCCATCCAATGTCTTGGATACAATTTTCAAACAACTGAAAATAATTACAAATGGTTATAAACTCGATCCGTTCACAAAATTTCATCGTCAAGAAGCAGAGGGCCGCTGGTTGACGATAGAAACGACATGCCCATGAAATTGTCAGTAGACCAGAAAATTCATTATCGCTTTTTTCTCTCTGTTTCAATATATGCAATCTCACTAGCTCGTTGTTTGTGGAAGTGGTTATTGGTATGTTTGCTAGCGACAAATCAATTTTACTGGAAAAATTCTATTTAACAGTAAATGTGTGTGACTTTGCGTCGTTCGCATCGAGATAGAAATGCTTATTGGGCACTTTGTGAGCGCTTTACTCGATTGGTGCAATATGAAAAAAACAACAAGACACGAATCACATTTGCTCACATCTCTCAGAAAATTATAGTTCATGGGCTACCGTTTCAGCGCATAAAATGAAGATATTTGTCATCGTCGGTTCGATTTCCATGAGCAGTGAGCAGAGAAAGAGACCGAATATGTTGTGTTTGTTTACATGTTAGTCGGTTGGATGCTTCAATTATTTTGTTATTTTGTGTCTCTATCACTCGCATTACGGCAGGTTGCATCGAAAACCGCTGCCATTGGCGTTGGTGTTGCATCCACCGCCCGCGTCATTCCTTCCATCGTCGGTTTCGAATATATGAATTTACACTAATACACAATCGATTTGAATAAATTTGTATTCAACATGAAAAGCTTTCATTCGACAAATTCGCTGATTCACGAAAATTGTTGGTTGAAATTTGTTTGGGTGTTGCTGTTGTTGTAGTAAATTGGTGCTGTTTGTGCAGCTTTTGTAATTCAGAATTCAGTACGGTGCATGCACTATGATTGCTGATGTTGTTGTTGCTTCCTTGCGATGCACTGCTCTTCAAGCATTTAAATATTCAAACAGTGCTCCATCGTTTCCCCCACCCCTCTCTCTCTCTCCCTCTCTCTCCCTCTCTCTCTGCAAAACACTCTCACATACTCTGAACGGAACAGAACACCAACCAAAAATGCCCAACATCCGTATTCCCCATGCGAATATTCAAATGGTACACACATATTCACACTCGAAAAAAATCATGCTAAAAATGGCCTGTCCATCTCGTCATTCCACCTACAAATTTATAGACACTTACACTGTGATCGGTTGTTTTGTTTACTGTTACTAATTCTTTCCACTTTTTTGTATTGTGTGGTATGTGAGTGCCGCTGTTTGGTATATGTGATGTGTGCTCTGTATGTTCACATTGATAATGTTTTACATTCCATGATGTATCTTTTCCAATAGGTAATGGGTGAACCGAAATATAAATATTCATTTTATCTTGTTTCAGTGTCGCTTTTCGCTTTCCTTTTTTTTCTCATTTTCTCTTTTGCTTTACATTTCATTTGAATGTATTTTAGTGAATTCTATGAGATTTTTTTTATGTTCTCCTCGTTATTTTTTCAACCGCCACACACAAATTCGATTGCTAGACTTTTCACTGTGTGTAACGGGCCATCGACTCTTTGATTTGGGTGTGATTTAATCTGCATATAATTTTAGTACGTTTAAGCAAACGCTTTAATTCTATTTTTAACAACTGAATTCCATGACCTAACGACAATTTGTCTACCCAAAATAAAACTGTACTATATATTTTATCCAGCTTCCACCAATCACAATGCACAAGCAGTAATTTTTCGAATTAATTACCATACAAAAATACAACACTTAAAATGCACAAAATTTGTCTCTACAATTGGTGATTTTGGCCATGTTTTGAAGTTTTTTCTGGGCCTTCTAACACAGCACAGTTGTAAGCAGGGATTGCGAGAAATATGAAAATATATTTATAAATAAAAATATATATCATATGTAAAAATGTGTGCGGGCGATATACGCTGAACGAAGCGTACATCGCACGCACACACATTCACATATAATATATATTTATATTTAAAAATATATTTTCATATTTCTCACAATCCCTGGTTGTAATCCTTGGATTGCTGAACAACTCCTGAAAATGTCAACTCCCTTCGACCACTCATCATAAAACTGTAGCGGATTGAATATAGCAAAAATGCCAATTTCAGTCAATTTTAGCGTTAGCCAGTGTCAAAACGAGTAAAGAAAATGATACGGGTCTCTCGGTAAATTCTAGATTTTGAGTTGATGAGCTCAAGTCAAAGTTCAAAACTATTCCAATTTTTAATTATATAGAGAAAAGTTTATGAAAAAATATGATTTTTCAATGGATTTCATAAAAAAATGCGGGTGTCCGGACAATTTTGTGAGCCATTGTATATGTGACTCCGATCAAATTGTTCATTACTTTCTAACTGTGCAGTGTGCATGCTAATAAATTTAATTCCACACCAAAATGTATGATATTTAATTCCGCACGGCGTGCAGTTTTCGCTCTCCCAGTGTTTGTCTCTCTCTGTTTGAATAGCGCTGATGATCAACCCAAATGAAATGCATTCAATAAAATACTTGAGAACAAAACCCAACGAAGTACAGAGGATAAAAAATGCGTCGAATTTAACATGGATTTTGGTTGTGATGTATCGCAAACTAATAATCGTCACATTTTCAATGCAAATGGCAAACGAGTTAACGAGCTATTGGATTATACAGGGTGCACAGGGCGCGCACGGTTCCATAAGAGACTGTGTATATGACGCCACATTTTGTATAAGTGCGCAGAAAATAATGAGGTTATGTTTTTCTTCGGTGAATTTCAACTTTTTTTGTATGACGGTTGGAAGAATTCCAACTTTTTCTGAAATTCACCGAATTTCAACTGTCAGTTGAGAAAAACGTAACCTGTTAAATTATAAATCAATGCTTCATATTCATTCATAGCTTATTTCCCATTAAAATGGAATCGCTTCGTGCCAAATCCAGAGGTTTCTCTCATTAGGAATTCTCTTATTAGGGAGTAATTTTTTTCATAGTTCTGATTTTAGCGATTTTCACTTTCAGCGAATTTTTTTCGTATATATCGCAATCGGGCTTTTTCGGTTTTTTTCGGAATCTCTCAGAATAACATGAAATTTTGGTTCTAACCCATAAAAAAATCAAACTTCATTGCTGTGGTGTGGCTGCTCCATACACTGCAAACACTAGTTAGCCGCTTTAAATTAGTGTGCAGCACATAGACACACTAATACCAAGCAACAATGAGGCAGCAGCAACACAAGCAGTATTAATAGTGTGAGTGCTGCTGCTGCCTCACACTACTTGCTGCTACATTGCTGCTTAGCATTAGTGTGTATATGTGCTGCACACTAATTTAAAGCGGCAAACTAGCGTTTGCAGTGTATGGAGTAGCCAAACCACAGCAATGAAGTGTGATTTTTTTTATGGGAGGTGTTTCGGGCCAAAAGAAAGCAAAAATATGTCAGGGGTCCGAAACCCCGTGAACCCCGAAAATTCATCACCCTGTATATGAATGCAGAGCAAATCAATGATAAGCAAATGGAACCCAATCGCAATGGCTTTGATCTGAAATATAGTGACACTAGCAATAAATTATAAATTATGCAAATAAAATAAATTCGCATGGATTGATGATGAAAAATAACGTGAAGCTACCATGAAATGACCAAGAAAGGGAGAGAGAGAGAGAGAGAGAGGGGGGGGGAGGGAGAGAGATAGGGAGAGAGAGAGAATAAATGAAAGTGCTATAAAATATTTTGTGGCGAAAAAAGACAGTGATCCTGATCAAAAAAAAAATGACAGTTTGCCGTCTGGTTGATTAATTTATGATTGTTCTTTTGGCAACTCACATTCGGCTATCGTCATCACCGTTGCACCACCATTCAGCAAAATTTTAGGTCTAATTTTTCATTGTCAAGTCAAAATGACATGTTTTCAAACTAGATGTGAGCACGTCTCTTTTAACCCTTTTGACTACACTAATGTCACAACCGAAAAAAAAACACTGACACTTTTCATGGTAGTAATCCTGAAAATAAAAACGCAATTTTACACATGCTGTGCATAATTAATTACAGCTTGACGAGTAAGTTAGTACCATTTGTACCGATTACTGCCTGAACTCGTCAATTCGTAGTATATAACTCAAGGGGCAGAGCAGTTCTAATTCTAGTGTAATTCATGACTTACTTATACTTATTTCCGCTTAATGCCAACATAATTCAAAGTAATTCTGAAAGAATTCTGAATTCATAATAGTGGAATAGTGCACATTTCACTTTTAATTAGTTTTTTTCTTGGAACCAAACACTTCATCTCGGCTTCACATTGTATTGTGCTGTGCACATCATAGAAGATATCAGAATTAATTTGAATTACTTTTAACTATAAAAAATTACGTTTGCATTTGATGAAATTAAGAGCAAATCATGAATTAAATTTGAATTAGAACTGCTCTGTCCCTTGACTTATCTAAAATGAATCAGCTAGAATTGGCTAGAATGATATTATAAGTATTAACTAAACGCAAACTAAATTGCAAAAATGTGGTAAAGCAAAAGCATCACTCTCTGCGAATGCAAATGTACTTCTGAATTTTCCTAAAATAACGGATACGCCTTTGCACCAAACTCGCCTTTTTAATGTGTCCAAAAGGAAGAACATCAACGAATTCTGCTTGTCTCATTAATCATTTTACTTTTCTGACTGTTAAAACTGTGCAGATCCTGCGACCGTAAAAGTATTGAGATTGACTGGATTTCCGAAGGTTATTTTCAACGATTTAATATTAAGAAATTTTCCATCCAATGTGGTTTTTTCATGTGAAATAGTCAATTCAGCGTGGGCAACATCCATGAAAAATGCATTAGCAACAGCAATAAACATTGCACGAGAAAGATTCATTATGATTACAGATTTATACGGAAAAGAAGAAAGTTTTGGGTTCAACATAAAATGGATGAATACGAAATGTGGAATTAGGATTAAATTTGAAAATGATTTAAAAATTTGGAAAGAGGTCAGAAACAGTTAAGTATGTTTTACTTGCTTTTTGTTTTTCATTTGTTGTGTTACGTGATGATTCGCTGATTGTCCGTGGCAATCCGTTAAATTAAGAGTAATTATAATACCAGTATTGCACACAAAGAATTTTTTTACAAAAATAAGACGCCGATTGTCTCAATGTGGAATAAAATGTCTCTAAATATTTTGTTAACGGAAACATTCAAAACGGTTGCTCATTTGATGCCGCATCGCGTGCAATTCTTCCATTTTACGGACCATTTCCACCAATTTGCTTACAATTTTACAAATTCGCGGACAAGTTCAATAGTTAATCCGGTAAAATTTTGACATTTGGAATAATTCGATCATTTGTGAAAATTGTGATCTTAGTGACATTTAGGACTACTTATTTTTGGGAAATCTAAATCACAGAATAATCTATAGCCATGTGGAGGTCTGACTACAGCAATACTAAAACACTTCAAAATCCAACATTTGTTGACGAACAAAAAAAAACATGGTAAAACCAATATGCCTCACATTTCATGTCGTGCATAAAATCACATTTATTTTTTTGTTTCAAATTTGATTGAAGCTCTTGAAGTGGCGTTGAACTGTTGCAGGCCATTTTTATTTGAATTTCATTGCATCAGAAATAACCAAATCAGCATTTTTGAGTTTGAAATACCGTGTGGGGTGCACCACCCGGCAATAATATGATGTGAATGTTCTAACCACACTCAATCATAAATGAGAAATGATGATTTTATTTATATTAGAGGGAAATATATCCGTATACGGAGTTCCAAAAAACGGTTAACCTCCAACTGAAACCAATTTGAGGTGAATTTCAATGTGGCCAAACAAAAATACTTATTCTGATGCTCGTGTGCTCGAAGTTAATTATGAGTCTGTTATCTGGCACCCTCGACGCATATTTATTAAGATGTTTTTTCCTCTAAATGCACATCCGGTAACACCGACGTCTCCAGGGAGATTTTTATCTTATTGCCGAACATTTATCGAAGATTGCAAACGTATTATAAGTGAAGCGGCTCACAAAAACCACGGAAAATTAGCATTATTAGTTTCACTCATGAGTTGTAAAAAATCAAATCAAACGATATGAAAGCGTGTATTTTCAAAACAGGATATTTTTTTTTGCTTCAATTTTAAGTTCTTATTGCTGAATATCTGAGAGAACTTCTTTCGTTTCAGGGACTACTTATTCCATAGACTTATCAGTTTAGGTACGTTTATTCCATGTATTTATCGTAATTTCAAAATTCAAATCATGCCTTTTACCTAAATATAAAATGCGAAAAAAGTGTCGAATTTATTTTATTAATCGTATTTTATTGCATAAAACAGTTAAAGGCAAGTAGTTTTTATACAAATGTTCTGTAATTTATTGCAGCAATCCAAAGGAAGAAAAACAGTTGTCGAAATTTAGCCCCATAAATAAAATGATGAAAAGCTATCAAAACACTACAGCTTACATTTAATTGAAATGTATTGCAAATGTTGATCGATCAAACACAAAAGAAAACAAATCATAGTTATTTGTCACTGGTGTACTAAAATTCATTGTGACCCGGGATTGGATTGTTCAAATTATCTGGTATGTTGAACTGATTGGGCTGTTCTTTTGGTTTTTTTTGTGGTTCATCTGACAGCCGCTCATAAAGTAAAACATTATTTCCAACGCGGCTGTCTGTATACTCTGAATGGTTTACCGTTTTAATTAATTCGTAGCTTTTAAGGAATTCCCCAATTTGTGGTTGGAGGCTATCAAATAGTATGGTATGCGTTGGCATTGCTGATTTTGGATAGACCGGTATATGAGATCGTAGCCATGCGGCTGGATTGGTATAAAATTGGTCAGCTTCATCAGTGTAATTTTCTTCACCATTCAAATTGGGCTCGCAAGTCAAAAATCGTAGCGTGACATTTTGGTGAACGTGACTGTAGAATGGTGTCGAGTGGCATGGCATTAAAAATAAGAATTTCGCCCGATGTCCATCTGTGTCACGATATTCGCGAGCAATACGTTCAATCGGAAGCATGATATCGGTGGTACCACGTTGATGAATCCAACTCAAATACACAGCTGGTATAGTATTGAAAATGAGCAGTGACAATGCAACCCACCAAATTATCCAGCGCGGTGCATTACGGCTCCAATTTTTCAACGAATCGGCGGTGATATGCAGGCAAATCGGCAGCAATGGCAAAACAAATCGAAACTCTTTGTGCGCAACGCAACTGTATACGATGAGCGTGAATAGTGTTGTAATTAATAAATTGAATCGATCTGGATACAGTTCACGGTTCTGAAGTGTTTGAACGATGGCAACCAGAAATGGGATGGTGAATGGGCCCAAAATTGTTGGCAATCCAACGGTAAAATACCAATACCATGGATGCGTTCCATACGTACTGCCTATATTCTCGAACACATTGACTTTGAAAAACTCATAAGGTGTTATGATGAAACGGCCATACGCGTACGAATCTAGTCCGATAGCAATCCCACCAACACTTAGAGCAATTAGCAAATACCGCTTAATCAATAGCTCGGCAACGGAATGAATGGATTTTCGCATATGAATTATGCATAACGGAAACCATAAAATAGCGGCCGTTGGCCGTATAAAGCACATCAACACAACGATCCACAGAAATTTATGCGAATCAGCCTCATAATGGCGTGGATATAGGCTGAGCGCAATTGTTGTTAAACATGTTTCGACCGTATTAAGTAGCGTTCGAGTGGCGGTGTAAAACCAAAACCATGATGTCGCTATCAAAAATATGGACCATTTGCTTTTCTTGTTCCATCGATAAAAACAATAATCGCTGAAGGCTGATAGCAGTGCCTGTAGAATGCGGGGCACTAACACCAAATATTCCACTTGATCCAGACCAAAGTATTCCAATGCACGGTACAATGCAGCAATGCACAATGGATGGATATAGCTGCGTATGCCTTTTGACCATTCCCATGTCTTGTGACCATATCCAAAGGTTAATATATGACCCACTTCTAAACTTTGCCAATACTCGTCCGGCACGTACCAAGTTTTCACCACAAACACGGATAATAGACGAAGTACCAAAAAAGCCGCAAACACAACGTACTGCTCCATGTTCAGACTGAGAGAAAAAGCTATCTCATTGCCGCCGCTGCTTCCCTGCCGAAATAATAATGACAACAACAACAAGTCAACAAATTAGAAAACAATTTCGATTTGAAAACTTTTTCACTTATCATTTACAATCCGGACAATATCAATAAAATGAAATGATTGAATTCGAATTGATTTTGCTTACAACAGAAAAACAGATAAATAAATATCAAATGTTTGTAGCCGGCTAATCCGTGTATTCACTTCTTGGTTAGCGCGCGCGATACTCTCTGACATTTCTCAACGTAAATAAAGAATAATGTCATACATTTTACACAAACGTACGAACGCACACATTGAACGATTCTCATGACATAAGCTCTGTCTACTGTTTGTGAATCAAATGAGAATCGTCCACTGAACCAGAATTGACCCTTTATATACAATTCAACTGTCAATGCGGTGATCGCAGCATATACGCACACTCACACAAATTCCGATGTAAGTATTACGAAAATACATATAACTTGGTATATTGCCGTGCGATTCATTCACAATAACATTTTCGTATGAAAAAAAACTCACAATTGCCGTTGAGCTCGTTGTACGGAGTTTAAATTGCCTATTTTGATCTTGGATTTAATTTTATGTGTACAGAAAAACATACCGAAATGTTGGTTTTGTTTAGACGATCTATCGATCGGTTATTAACTTAATTTGCAAAAGTAACCGCATTCTTTGCACATTAAAGAGCACTTAAAAATAGACTTACCGCTTCAAAGTGAAAACACTGTCACCAAATATCCAAACTTATAGCTTCTCTCACTGGATTTGTTGAAATGAAAATGTTCAACCTGAAAAAAGAAATTCGAATGGTTATTCACCTTAATTGAAAAAAGATTTTATTGTGATCAATGATAATACAGTTTTTTTTCTGTTTGAAAAAAAGAATCACAAAATGTCAATAAAAAAGTCAAATGTTGATCCGTTGTATGTTTGGGAACGTACGTACAAATCGGAACCAATCTTTCAACGCAAATGGCCCATAATCAGAAAATGTGTATATTTGAATGTGATGTCGTCATGCCTCGCACACACTCACAGACTCGGCTACAACACATACACAACATGTACATTTGTACATTCTACATAAATAAACATATATTTTGGGTTTAGCCAGTAATTCTATTTTCGTTAGTGTGTATCAACACAGAATCATAATGCTCTCTGTTTGTCTCTTTTACTCAATTGTTCCTTTTCTACGCACATACGGTACAGGTTCCAATCAGAATGTCTAAAGCCGAAATATACAATTCTCGTGTCAAAGTATTATAATAAGAAAGTAGCTACATAAATGTTTTAATTCTGCTCGTACGAACAAACCACGCTTCGTTCGAGGCGTACATGCACGTTTCTACGCCTCAGATGATCGTGTACTGTTTCCACTGCACCGAATGTGCGTACGACTTTTTTGGCGTGAAATCATACATCCGAACATATGTACGCTATTTGTCATGAACCGCTTCGGCAATATAGCGCTTACATTCGGATGTATGATTTCACGCCAAAAATGTCGTACGCACATTCGTTGCAGTGCGAACACTGCACGATCATCTGAGGCGTAGAAACGTGCATGTTTAAGCGTGGTTTGTTCGTACGAGTGTTGTAGTTACCTTCAAGCCACTTTCATCGAAATAGAATTGACACATTTATTTGTTATAAATATGTATTGACTGTTTAGCATTTTAAAATATATCATAAACATGTTTCTAAGAACGATTTTATCATTTGGAAATGGGGAAATCTCAATTAATTCAAAAAAAAAAATATGTTTATGGTCTATCAACATTCAAGAAACTAAACAAATATTTTGTGAATTGGCATAAATTATAACAACATTGACCGATGAAAATACTGCGCTTGAACGATTTCAAAGATCCAGTTTTTATATCAACCAGCAGTGGAATTGTCCAATTTTTCAAGAAGATGACGCCGCTGCTGCTGCTGCTGCTGCTGTTGCTTCTCCGGATAGCTAGTCCGACTCATCCGAGGTTTAAACGTAGAACGTATGCTGTGCACACTCAAGAGACTTTCTTTCAATTTTTTTTTAGCTATAAAAACGAGATGACATGAATTATTTCGTTGTCAATGTATACAATTTTTCATTTGTTGCGGAAGGAAACTATCGATATGAAGATGAAAAAAACATGCACACGCAAAAGGCGAAAGAAATGAAAAAAACGCAAGAACAAGATAGAGAGACAAACAAAAAGCGGAAAAATGTTTCACATATAAATGATAAATGTATCTATTTGCACAATGTCAATACCATATTGTGATATTTACCTTCTTTGGTAGCTGGCGCAGCGCACAGCCGTTCAACAATCGAGGGAATTTTGTGGGCAAATTCCAAATACAATCGAATTTTATCTTCAGCTTATTTCTTTTCCCTGCCTTTGCTCGTCTCCTTACCTATTTCTTCCACTCCACTCACTCGTTTATGACAATTTTCAGTTTTTTTGCTGTTATTTTCTCAATTCATTGCATTTCATTTTAAATAAATGTTTAACTTTTGTTATACATTCTATTTTGAGACCAAGCGCGTATGTGATGTCGATACGCAAACCACTCTGAAAAAACATTTGCAGGGTTTTCGAATAAAACTTGTAGTGAAATGTCTTTTCACCACAAGTTTTTATATGCTTTTGAAAAATTTGTGGGGTTTTATGTATCAAAATGCAAACTTTTCAATGTAAATATACATTTTGACACATAAAACTCCACACATTTTTCAAATGCATACGAAAACTTGTGGTGAAAAGACATTTCACTACAAGTTTTATTCGAAAACCCTGCAAATGTTTTTTCAGAGCAGCCAATACTATGAAATCGTTTACAGTTTTTTATTATAAAAAACATACATTTTTATTCGTTTTACTTGTCAAATCGAAGCAAAGTTGTAATGATTAGTTGCGATTGTTGGCATTCATGGTTTGCCATCGTTCGGAAATTTAATTTTTAATTTTGTTCCTTTGACCAGCAGGAGGCAACTTCTTTGAATCACAGTGTGATATGACGGACCTGAAAGCCAATTGAAACCATAATTTTTCAAAAATTAAGTGTTTTCATATTTGTTGGAACGATTTTCGTTTATCCCAGTAGTATAGTATGACTTTGTAGTTGTCGCCAATTTTTTAAAATTTGCTGAATAGAGCTGAGGTGGATAAAATCTGAGGTGGTGTCAGATGAGAAAATCACCGACCGGGAAAATTTCCGGGGAATTTATTCGGAAATGGTGACATTTAATCAGAGCTTGGATTTGATGCTAGCAGTACTGTGGCGCCGCTTGCGGTTACCAGTCGAAACACTGCAGTACGTGAACAAATGGCGCAATATTGTTCCATTCTCAGTTCTATTCAATGCAATTAAGTGGCACAATTTTGTTCCACTACGTTGCCCAGCTATCATTATTTCCAGTCTTTGCATCTAATAGAACATTTTTTTCATATAATATGTAAACAATACCGTGCACAAGTTTGGAATCACCTGCAAAAATGCCTGTTTTCCTGAATTGGTATATAATTCAACTAAAATACAATTTTGGAATCGAAAATCTATACAAATTCTGTCCTAATGATTGTTCAAAACTCACGCCATGAATATCATGAACACACTCGCTGTGCTGCGACATACAGCCAATGGGACAATATGCCCTATACCATTGTATGCATTGGAATTAGTCCAAATTTGTAGTTTTGCCCAAACATTACACCACGCGGCGCCACTGAAAGCAACAACAAATTCAAAGGCAAAGTCAATACATTCAAAAGTAACATGCATTTGACATTAGCTAACGTGTATTGATGGTCGGCTTGTTATGTGTTAGTGACGTTTTCTTTGACTAAAACCTTGCATACACCGTATTACCGTATTGATTTCAAAATCACCTCAAATTTCCTGAGTAAAAGTGGTAAAAGTACTCGAACTGATTAAGACCATCGTGAATTGGCTGAAAGCAACTAAAACTGACTAAAATTTCCCAGAGTTTGTTATACCCATGAATGTTGTAGTTTTTATGAAATTTATTATTATCGGTGCCATTTTCACTTATGATATTTTCAACTCAGTTTTATACAAGTGAAGAAATTATTTTCATCTGATATACATAGTGCTGTATGTGACAGTTGTGTTATTGTTGTGACGTTTAAACTGAACGTTTAAGTAGACAATAATACATCAGTCACATAGAGCACTTTAGAGTCGCCATCTATCGATAATATTGCCATAGGCAGGAATTTTGAAACACACTGTACTTTCAAGATGTTCGCTGAGCAATAATAATGTCGGACATTACATGTGGTGCTAACAGGTTTGTTGCATCAACAAACTAAAAGAATGTCCGAGCGAAAGGAGAAAAGCAAGATCGTTTTTCTCATTTTGCTTTCTTAAAAAGCAAATCTGAACTAAAATCACTATTTTGGTCATCACCATCGCTGTCAGTTTTGGTAAATCTAGGTTTGATTTGGGCTCAACAGACAAAAATATATTGAAATCTTCAGAGGTATTCAATGACAATTATTACAAGATAAACAAATTCAAGCAAACGAATTTTATAATTTACCAATCAAATTTTCCAAATTAAATAAGTTTTATTGTCATTCATTTGACTTATTTGTGCTTTTATTTGTCCAAATTTTTTCGTCTCTCACTTTCAATTGCTTTTAGACATTTTCCAAAATGAAATGATAGAAAAACTATTGTCACCAAAGGTTCTGACACTGCCGGATTAAGGGGGGGTCATGGCCGAAAATGCGACAGGGTTCCCAAAAAAAATCGATTCTATCTAGTGTAAGAAAAGGGGGTTTTTGGTTCCACTCAAACCAAAAAGGGTTACTTGTGCGTGGAATTTCAAAATCCATTCTATCTAGTGTGTAAAGCCGTTTCAAAGTCCATTCTATCTAGTGTAAACTGGGTCTCAAAAAAGTTGAGGACCTAAAGAAAAGGTCCTCAGCTCCAAAAATTCATAGAGGGTCCACGAATTCACAGGGGGTCCGAAAAGTTAAGGGGGGGGTCATCTGAGACCTTGGAGGCTATGTCAGAACCTATGATTGTTACCGCACGATGAAAATTTGTCTGGTAAAGAGCAAATGACAGCAACAATTTGACCATGTAAACTGTGAAGTAGCTTTAAAACAAAATGACACAAAAAGAGTGGTGATTTTAATAGAAATCAAATTATTTTCGAGTTGAGCACAAAAGTTCTCTCATTTGAAGCTCAAAAGTAAACTTGTTTGTTGGATATGGAGCAGAAAAGCACAATGGCCATTTTTCTAGTCATGTCGCCATTTGATTATTGTAAAAACACAGGTTTACTCTGCCTCTCTCTCTCTCTCTCTCTCTCTCTCTCTCTGACTCTGACTCTGACTCTTCCCAACTCTGTCTCTGTCTCTCTGTGCCGATTGTGAATACGTGAGTGTGTATGAGTGTTTTAATTGCAATTTCCAATGAACTTTGTTGTGGTTCGAAATGCACGTTTCGAAGCATTTCGAAAAACGAAAATTCATTTATCGATGTTAGTGAGAGCGCATGGAATAGGGTTATACATGTACACCAACAGAAATAGGGATAAAAAAAGATAACATTTGGTGCGGCTTGAGGGCTACCACAATGCAATCAATTCAACCAAAACGAAAATGCTCGAAAAATTTTGCGTCAGTTCTTCTCTGTGTTCGGCTCCTAATCAGATTACTCGACTCGGGCCTGATAAATTTCGATGAGGTTGGATTGCGCGTAAATCACATTTACACTCGTCGTTTGTTATTGGGCAAGAGTCGGAGAAAGAGAGAGAAAAAGTGGGCTCAGTTTAAAAATCCCTCGTATTCGCTGAATGATTTGACTGCGTTTAAATGTGACTGTCCTCATATTGGTGGCTGTAGCTGATGACCGTTTCCAGAACTACAAACTAATCGAATGGGAATTCGACTATGTTGTTCGGAACCATTTTAATTGAAATTGAGTAATTTATATTTATTATGCTTTGGAAAAACTCATTCCACACCGAATGAGTGTGGATCAGTTCGAATCTGATGAAAAATCAATTTCATATTGAGCAGTGAGCACGCATTAGTGGAGATGGTTGCCGACCATTGGTCAGCTTACACACAGGGTGCTTCTAAAAACCACCTCAGTACCCTGCGGAAAACGATACAAATCCACAAACTAAAGAGTATTTGCTAATCATATCCGATATGGTATTTTTCGTACGCAGAGTTATGCCAAAACGAGTTGAAGCGCTATCACATTAATATATTACAGAATAAAAATATGAATTTCACGCACAAACGCAAGACCAGAAGATACAGCAGACATCTCAGTTTTGGAGCTCTCTGTCTCTCGATTCCGGAGCAGAAAGTGTCAAATACCATTGATTGGCCTTTTCGGATTCATCCAACCACAATTTCGAATCAACATCATGAAAAGACCATTGCATGTAGAAAAGGAAACGATGGATTTATAGAAATGGTGTAATAACATCAACAAAAATACTAGGCCAAAATATATTTGCCATCGAAGTGCGTTCTTTGCTGAGTGTGCCGATTGAACAACTTTGGCTATTCGTTGGCTAGCAAGACCAGCTTATGTATCATTTTCGTTTTTGCACATCAATTGTTATTGTTTTTTGCATTGGTGATTTTCAAGCAATCGCGTAATTGAAACGTTTAAATGCCTTACTCATTCCGAAGTTATATACTGCTTTAAAATGGCCGTTACACATGGAGTGGTATCGTTGTCGTATTAGCAAATACGAGCTCAAGCATACTGACACTTGTGTAGCCTCGATTGTAAATGTGTCGGGTGCAAATGTTTCATCGGCATATAGAATGAATGGCAATCAGACACTTGCTGCTGCGATTCCATAAAGGATCCATGTGTGCCATTATCATTTCCATTGCTATTGCCATTAATACATATTGGATACTTACTACAGCTATAAGCCGAAGTTTTTTTTCTCATGCATATGGAGCTCATTGTTTTGAATCACATTTCAATTTGGCTGTACATTTTCTTCCGATCGACAGAAAAAACATTTGAACTAATATAAAAGACACAAACGATTTTATTATTTTCCTCTTATTTTACAAGTGATACACAGATTTTTGCGTTCTGCATCCGTGCAAAATACAAGAGTATTGAAATTGGTTACAACGAGCATTTATTCCACACCCCGAAAACTGTTGAAATATTAAAAACAAATCGATACAAACATAGAAGCTAGACAAGAGCAAATTACGAAAAAAGAAAAAAACAAACAAAAAAATAAGTGCTTTTTTATTTCTTTGATTATTGTGGGAGCATTTCGATTGTTAGTGTTGAGTCCATTCAACGCTATCTATCTTTTTGTATATGTGCTGTTTTAAGTGTGTTTTGAGTGAATGAGCATTTTGTAAAGAGGTACCGATTGTATGAAATGACCAAAAATGTGTGAAATGGCCATATAAATAGACACATAATGCACGTAGAGCCAGACCCAAAGCTTCGAATGGATTTTGAACGATTTCCAAATTGACGCCCGTGCACATCAAAGTATTAGTCAACATTTTCGTTTGCATTTTCTTTCCGGCATACATACACTGACATATTTAGACATAAACAACAAAAATACTTCAGCAAAACACAGAAGTTGTCAATGACTTCCGCCCCAAAAACTGTTCATTTAGTCAGTGGCATGAAATTGCTTTTGTTCCATACCGACAAGTGCTTCGAAAAAGATTCTCGAAAATGAACATCCTTTGAGTGACTACAGTACATATACACTACCGTTAAAAATTTTAAGACCACTTTTCAAACTCGATTTTCTCTGCTTTTTAGTTGAGAAAATATATTTATTCCATGGGAATATCGAAGAAGAATATAAATTTTAAGATTTAATGAAAAAAAAAATGGAAAATTCAATGGCTTTTCCACCCTAATGTACTGAATGAGCTCATTTTGATGAAAAATCACCCAAAATTGGTCAACTTCAAAACTCAATATCTCTCTTATTTTCCAACCAATTTTGATGTTTTTTATATGGAATCGCACTAATTTTTCCCGGGCTACATTTTCTCCTCGGAAGTCATATCTCTAGGATGCCTCAAGAAAAAGTTTATTTTCTTAATTCCCCCAAATTTTCCCAGTTTTCCTCTAGGGTGGAAAAGCCATCGAATTTTCCATTTTTTTTTCATTAAATCTTAAAATTTATATTTTAAATTTTTACCTAAATATATTTTTTCAACTAAAAAGCAAGTTGCATATACGGGATATACGGTGGATTTTGGACTCAAACACGCATGTTAATAGCTTAATAGCTTTTTAAGAAGACACGATTATTTTTCGAAGGTTCTGAGTGTTTTAAATACACACAGCATGTATTGGTGAAGTGGCAAATCGCCAATAGATTTGACAATTTCTATTGGTAATTTCATACAAGTGATTGTATTTGTATATGTCACCATCTCTGTGTAGCCGCTTGCGTCTGTGCAAATGTGAATACAATACGCATCTGTATGAAATGTTCAAAGTAGATGTTAGCAACTTCATAAAAGTGCATACTGTATTCACATTTGCAGAGATGCAAGCGGCTTCACAGAGATGGTGACATATACAATTTGTATAATACAAATACAGTCACTTGTATGAAATTACCAATAGAAATTGTCAAATCTATTGGTGATTTGCCATTTCACCAATACATGCAAATCATTTTACCGAATTCGTTTTCTGTGTGTAGATACTATTGAGATGCATTTATATTAGTTATTCGAGATGAAATGTTTATTTTCAGTGTATTTGCGAGTTTCATCTGATTCCTTCTGTCAATTAAAAAAAAAAGCGAAAATGTTCAAATATCTCAACAGTATTTATCTCAAAACATGAATCGAATATTTCTTTCAACGATTCAAAACAACTTTGGCCAAATTTCGTATTAAAAAAAGAGCGATCAATTGAATGAGGGAATTAAAATCAAAGAAGAATGGTAAGGTAAGGTCTAAGCGCAGAATTCACACCTTTTCAATTGATTTTCATTGGGTTTATTAAATTGATGATTATATTCCTGAACTTATTTCCTGAGAAACTTGAGATTAAAGTGTTTTGAATCGATTCAACTTTTCGTCAAATTCAGCGGATTTTTTTTTTTTGATTTGTCGATTTTTCTCTTCACTCTTTTTTACTCGCTTTCGCTCTACATGTGTATGTGTATTTGTGTATGTATATAACTTCATTCTTCATCGCATCTCTCGTCCGACTGAGGGTCCAAAGTGCGTGAATATTTTGAAACGTGCGCTCACATCGAATAGAACAGCAAAAATCTGTGATTGCGTTAATGGGAAATCATGAAAAGAGGCTGTGCTCCGAGTAAAGATGTATGGAAATGTACATTGGTATTATACCAATGGTATATATGCATCCTTTCTCGCATTCTTTTTGAATTCCAATTATTTCAAAATGAATAATCGTTGCTGACTTTCAAATTGTAGAGGCAATAAATGTGAGAAAAGAGATAGAGATAGAGAGAGAGAAAAAGAGAAATTTTATGTTTTTAACCGGCTCAATAAGAAAATAAGATAGTTGCGCAAAAGTTGCATTCGTTGTTCGACAAAATGAAATTAATGAATGCGAACAGAAAATTGTAAAACGCAATCAAGTGGAACTGATTTACGTCTAAATTCACTTTTAATTACGGAATGCAAAGTTTCTTCTCACAAATGCAATTCTTTTTGCTTTGTACGGAGAACAAAAAACTTTCTCTCTAACACACGCTCTGCTATTTTTCATTTGGTATTGTGACTCCTTGCCAGTGATTCAAAACAATGTAAATCGGCAATTTCATTCGATAGACTGAGTTCAATCAGCCGACTCAATGATTCTTCTATCTTTTACCATGTTTTTCTGAAAAACTATTGCCCATGATTGAATGGCCCAATCTATTGGCTTCGCTAGACGATTGCGTTGCAAGCCATTTTGCAATCAAAACAAAAAAAGCAGACTATTCACGATGCCGGTGATTTATTTACAGAAAATGTATCGAAAAACTAGATGCACACATGCCACCAGCAATTCATTTATCATTCGATTCGTCGAACATTTTATATAAGCCTTTGTGCTCTTCACATTGTAACGATGTGGCCGATTCCGTAGGCTTAAGCAAATGCAATGCTAAAATTAATGGAAAATCATTGATAGTTGAACGTAAAATAATTTATTTACTAGAATATCAAATATGTCATCGGCATGCATGTCATATTACCATCATAGTGATACGACTGGTGCTGTTGTTGTTGCTACTAACTTCTATATATGATTTGCGTTATGAAACATTTGTATCACACCAATGATAGCTAAATGGCATAATATAATAAATGGTTAATTTCATCCGATGCAATCTCAACAATAAATAATTGGATAATAACCCAACGAAATGGAGACGAATGAATCTTGATGTAGTTTTGAAGCATGAAAACACTTTGTGAGTAAATAACATTTAGTAAACGATCGAAAATAAATGCCAACCACCTATCGCATATTGCCTATTTGTCAATAAGCTATCGCAGATCACGCATTAACTCTTAACAAATTATTGTATTGTAACCTTTAGTAATAATTTTTTAAAATCTTATATCCCATGTGAAAATTTTGCGGAAAACCGACTTTAAAAGTGCGTTTAAACAAGAGGTAATATTATTATACACGGAAGAATAATTATTCGTTGAAATTCACTCTATTCATAAAATTTATGATTTATTCACAATAATATTTCGTAATGTTTGGAAACATTTAAAACAATCAATTTATTTCCAAGTATTTTGTATTTCATATAAAACAAGCGTTCGCAAAAGTATAGCTTACAAGTAAACATACCAACCTGAGACAAAAATTTTCAACAATCATTATCACAGACCGATAGGATCTGTCCGATGAAAAACCCCTCAGTGTCCTGCTTGCCCACCTATGACTAAAAAAGACAAGGGGTGTCCAACTAAGGAGTATGTCCAACTAAGGGAACATATCCCTACTATATGACAAGGAGAGGAACCGTTATCGCGTTTGGCTAATGTTTATTCACTGTCAGCTTCCACTAAAATTGATATTTATAAATTGTAAGTAATGCAAACATCGGCCGTGACTAAATGGTTAGAAGCCATTGACTACTACACTCTCTCCTCTGCTACATTTGTGGTTTTTTATCATAAGCATTCATAAAGAGCACATAAAATCTGCTATTTCCGTATGATTTCATTGTGTCACTAATAGCATATTAATGACTTTGATTTGTGACCAATGAAAATCTTCTACATCCGATGTTGAATATGAATGCATAAATGCTACTCAAGCATAAATTCAGTTTCCGCTGTTGATAGTAGATGCTTTTCAATCGAAAAAAGAACATAAATGAAAGGAAATCTAGCTAAGATTTTATGTACTTTATAAACGCTGACATGCATTTCACAATGTAAACGAATCGAAAGATAATGTCGATGAAATAGTTTGACTTTATTTGAAAATCACCAATTCGATGAGATGAAAGTGGGTTTGATTTATTACCATTTTCAATATTTGATAGCGTTCCATGTCTGATGGAATTGAATGAAGAGAGCATGAGGACACGAGGTTCGACTTCTTTTCATTTCAAACGCTCGAAAAAGAGTAAATATCATCGAATATCGAAATTGCGAAAGTGTAAACAAAAAAAAAAGAGTGAAGACATTCAGTGGGTGCGCGTATTGATAAGAAAAGTAACTTTATAGCGGTTTATGCAAAGCGATTATGCAAAATCTTTGGGGAGATACCAGTTGATACTGTTCGAAATCAGCAAGAAACAGCACGCATTCAGTCTTACAAATGCGAAGCGCACGCAAACCTGTGCCAAACTGATAACGCATAATGTCGCGTATGATAATAATAATTTCGAACATTTTTTGCTCTTTTTTTAGCTAGCATACATGAGAAAGTTCTCATTGCATAGCAACTGAAAAAAGGCAAAGATCCATACCACGATCACCACAAAAATCACAAATTTACAATATTTTCAATTTTTCGTTCTGCACGAGATTTCAATTTTATCATCTATCAACCGAATAAATGTATGTGCTGCGTACGGATGTATGATTGTGTGCGTGTGTGTAAGTATTTTTATGCAATTTGCATATCGCGAAATATGTGTGTAATGTGCACACAAAGAGTATCGATGTATATTTACTTTGAGAGAGCAACGCGCTTTGGACTCCTCTTTCCATCTTTGTACCAGCCACCCGAACGTCGGTATCAATAACGGAATCACAAACACACAAACACACACACACACACACACACACACACACGCTGTTCAAAAGAAATTAAGCATGTATTTGTATATACTTTTATATCGATTCCTTCAATCACATTTTCGATGCAAAGAAAATTATTATTCAAGACGATTGATATTGGGTTACAATGCGCGCACGCGATTTTTTTTTCTTATCGCAATATGCGGAGCATCAACAGCAGCTAAATCGATAGTATGCTATGAAACACACAAATATCTTTATCAAATTCATCTCCCTCTTGATTTCATCTTTATTCGGCGGCGTTGCCCCTGTTATTATGTGCACGCGGTCACAGCTATCTGATGGATGGAACATTTGATTCTTTGGCTTGAGGATATTTGAGTTGAAATAAATTTGCAAGAATGTCAATACAGTGAATAGAGAGAAAAAACAGCACAAAATGTGAAAAGTCACATGAGTAAAAAAGGTTGGTCGTGGGGAGCCCACCTGCCCAAATAAATAAAATCATTTCGGAACTCACTGTCTACAATACTCTTGCAAACGTTGAAGATATGCGCGTGATATGTACGCTGTACGGTGCTGTTTCTTCGAGTGCTTAAGAGGTATAACGCTTCTATGATTCCATTTGAAAGTCGGTACACACGCATATACCAAGCAGCTCTAATTTATCCCTCATTCGCATATAAAATACAATCTTCGTAACGTCATATTATAACATCTCTTCTATTACATCGATTTTCCTGTATATGTATTTGTGAATTTATTCATGATTCCTATGGAACTCGTGTGTAAAGCTAAGAGATGAAAAAAACCAATGAACTTTGCTATTATCATGTCTATCACATTGCTGTGATTTTTATTCGACACTACATTTTTCACCCTCACTTTTACCTTTCACTTTACAACAAATAAGCTGTGCTAATGAACGGTGCGATGGCAAATCAGCCAAAAAACATCCTCAAACGATAAAGATAATAGAAATCATGTTTAATGAAAGATAAATTATTTTTATTTGATTTGTGTGTTATTTCTTCGCTTAGTTTGTAATTTTATCGAAAAACTTCTATTTGACAGAAGAAATTCCGTGTTTCCACACCAGCCATTTTACCATTCGCAGTTCGTAAATCAAGCAATCTTGTTACTATCTTGACAACACATTTATTCATATTGCTCGAGAACTATACGATATAGCTAGAGACAAACTACAAAAAACGCAAACAATTTGGTTGATTAAATAAACACAATTTAATATGCAATCATTCAATTAAAATTGCATTTCGTTTTTTTTTGGCTCACTTGCACTCGCTTACTCTCCCTGGCACTATCAACAGAGCCATTGTAGCCTAGGGGCTACACAGACACACATCTAAAACGAATAATCTGTATCAGTTTGTTAATTTCTTTAATTTTTGAAATTCACAAATACCAAGAAGAATCCAGTGTAATCAATATGTTGATTAACAAAAATTATGTGATTGTTGCGAATCCAAATTACACATACAAACTGCAAGAATATAGCCCATAAATAACACTGATATAAATGCCAAACGTAATATTGTGAAATTCTAGCGAAACCAAACCTTAAAGTCTGTATTCTTTATAATGCGCAATGTTGTAAATTGCAATGCATCGGATATCCAGGTAGAAAGCGAATGATAATATTAAGTGGTTGAATTCTTGTCATAGCAAATTTAAGGAAACAGTGTGGAAGGGATCGTTATGTTTACTGCTTACAAAACGAAGAATACGATGAATTTATTTCAGTGCAAACAATTCATAAAAGAATCGTGAATCTGTTGTATTGATTGTTATTTCGAGTGCCACCCCTAGCTGCAGAGCAATGCCTTTTTTCTCGGGTATTAAATGTTATCATGTTGAATTTTAATATTCTCCCACAATGAACAAAAGAGAGTGAGAACGAACCAGAGAAATAATTAATTTCATTAAATAAAATTTAAAACACAGCTTGATGATTGTATTTGATTTTCCAAAAACTGCGATAAATGGCAAAAAGAAACAAAAAAGTGCCCCAATCCATACATTTGTTTTTGTTTTGAATTGTAGCGATTTGTCGCTATTGTTTTCGTTATATATTTTTTCTCTCCCCAATACGCGGTTGAGTGATTGAGTAGACCATACATAGCTGTCAACTACGCACGTCTGACCCACTCACTCAACTGTCGTTCACTGGCAGACTCTGTAGAGACTAATCACATTTCTATGTATCGCCCTTTTTCTTAGTTTCAAATAAATTTTTTGTTTTTTCACTTCCATCTCGAATTTAAGAGAAACAATGGTTTTGAAAAGGGCTCATTGAAAATTTGAACCAGGGCGCCAAAAGCGCTTGGACAGACCCTGTGTAGAAGCTTGGATTGGCTTTACATTTGGTTGTTTGATCACATTTTTTTTCACATTTATACTGCTTTATCCACCGGTTAACGAGATTTTCCGATTTTTTAAGGTATTTGGCAATTGATGCGAACGATAATTCTGTTCTTTCGGATGCAAATGATGAAATACTGCTTCGGGACGCTTAGAAAATAATTCAGAATTTATATTTTCGGTCGAAATAAGAGCAATGTATCATTTGACATCTGTCAAAATCAATTGGCACCGTAGCTAAGAGTGTCAATTTAATAAATCAAAAGAGAATTTAGCAAAACTTTCGTTTTTTTATTTACATTTTAATGGTTCCTCTATCGTGAAACGCACTGTATATCCGCAATTATGGATCAAAAAGGGGACTTTTTAATTAGTTATTAGCAAAAACTAATGATCATCTCTCTGGAAAAGAATTACTTAGTTATTGCTCAATTGTTTTAAAAATTTGTTATTATAGACAAGTAGCGCTAAGCCGCATCTGATCTACCTAACAGAATACTATCACATAACAGCATCCAGTGTGTTGTTTGAAGTGGTAATTCTCTATGCTTGTCGTCACATAATTCAAAATCGTTCAGGTGTTACTACTCATCTCATCCGGTGTTAAATCTCATGCTCTCTTTGTCGACGTATTTTTGCTGTTCATTCATTAAAGTACATATCAAGATCAATCTCTTGGGCTCTTGAGCTTAAATCACCTTAGCATCACTTTCGATTTTCTCTTAGATTTAGTGTGGTGCTTTCAATTATTATTAAAATATAATCGCATTAAATGTTTTCGATGCTGAATAATTCTCCTCGGTTGTCGGTTTTGGTTTTTGGCTGCGGCGACGACAACAACGGTGAACAGTACTAGTTCAATGCTATCAGACTATTCACATGCAAAAGCATCAACATATCAAATTACGTCTTGGTAAAGAACGCAAGACAATATTCTCTTTTTCTCTCGAATTGATGAATTGAGCAAGAGTGAGAAGAAAGAAAACTCAGGGCGAATCAAGATGTAATAAAACTTATATTCATGTTTTTCACTGTCGAGAGCACACATTACATAGGCTCCAGTATCGTCCATTGAAGCTGAAGAGCACACATTTTTTTGTTACAGTTACTCGGTGAAAATATATTTTATATTTAACAATTTAATAATTTAATCATTGGAAACTTTCACACGGTGTATTTTATAACAGTAGAATGGAACCGTCAGAAATATTCATAATTCAGTTGAACTCCCTTCCATTTTCCATGTTGGCACGTACGTGTTTTTGTTGTGAGAAACATAAGCTTAAGATAGTGTGAACAACGATCATAATGCATATATAATACACACTGAAAATTGAAATTCTCATCCTTTCATGTGTATGCTCACATCAAATCTTTGAATAACTAAAATTAGCCACAATTAATAAAAGGAATGTTTCGCGGTACGCATTTCATACACCGAAAAATTTAGATCAATGAATCATTTTACGTCTGTTTGTTTATCTCGCGAAAGAGATACCGTCTTTTATCGAAGTCTCCGGTTAATAGACGAGAGTGATTTTGACCAAACATGTTGATATTTGTAATGAATGATAAGAAGGAGGCGTGAATTTAAAAAAAACCCATTACTTACAGGAATTATTATGTGCTGAAAATAGCTGAAACTAGCAGAAAATAGCAGAAGACCAATCAGCATGGGAGGAGGCAGTACTCACATCCGACACTATTCCACCAGATAGATTTCACCTAGAATTTCACTGTACTGTTCATATATCACAAATTCAACTATTTTTCACTGGTTCGCCTCATTTCTATCTTTGGATTTCTTTGTGCTACGTTACCAAAGTGGGATATATTCTATAGATTGAGATTATATAGACGTTAGTCTTTGGATTTTGTTTGCAATGTATGCACTTTCTGTTCTTATTCTTTCCCTGGTGCCAATCTCTTATTTCTGATTGCGATATTTTGGCCATCAATAGTATGTGTGTCTACAATGAGCCACATAACATTTATTACTTTTTGTTGAATCGTGCTTTTTCTCTCTCTTTACCTCTCACTCTATCGTTTTTCGTTGAATTTTTATCATAGTCACAAATTATATCAATTTGTAATCGCCTGCGGTTGATATGTCAGGTTAAAAGATATTATTTCGTGCAAAATATTTATCTCTGAATTGGATTCAGTCCTTTTCTTTCTCACGCTCTTTTCCGCTATGGCTGCATCTTTTTATTTTCCGATATGAACTTTTCCGAATTTTCACAAAAAGCAACTATAATTAATAGAGAACTTGTTTTTCTGAGATTATATTCGATATTTGTTGCCTGTCTGCGGTTTTCTCTCCATTGTTGTCACGAATAATTGGCCTCACCATCCCCACATTGTTTATATACATTTATATGAGGCTCTTTAAAAACGTTCGACAACGACGCCATCTCAAGGCGTCTTGATTTTCATTCACTACGTATTTCAATAGTACTGAACAATTCGCCTTGAGATGGCGCTTATGTGCAGTGTTCAAAGATTTAACACAGTGAGGGGCCTTACAGTTTAATGCATTCCATTTGCAGTTCATTGAGCAAATACCAACAGTTATTCACCTAATTTTTGGAATGGTGAAAGGCGAATGAAGAGCGAAAGCATTAAAATTGTTCTGTACACACACACAAATAATACAAACTAATGCCACGGCACCGCAAATATATTACGGCTTCGTTGAATTTCAAATACACACTGTCGCACAAAAAACGCATGAAGAAAATTCATTAAACGGAGCGAAGATTTACGCGCAACTTTACATTAGTAAATTGTGCTTTGAGTATGGAACGAGAACGAGAGAAAGGAGAAAAAAAGGAGTTTGGAAAAACGTTAGATGTCAAATCTGCGATGCATTAACAACAAATTTCATTAATATATTGCGGACAATATGCAAATGCATCAAACGAAGACTGTGTAGGTGTGTAGTGTGTATACCGATGTAAACATGTTTCACTCCGCCCCCTGCTTTGTCGCAACTTTTAATTTCTCGATTTTTCTGATTTCAAGACATTCAATCCTAGTTGCTCGGTTCTCGGCTCGCGTCTGAGCTGCTTTTCTTTCATTATTTACATTTGAATTTCATTTTATTCACAGGTTAAGTTGCTTAGCATAAGCTGTCACGATAGTATGTCACACTTATTTCATCTTATCTTCTCTACTTCTCATCATCGTTTTCAATTGTGTAATTGGGATTTCGTTTTGTCACATTCAAATTAATCTTTTGCGCGCCACATTTATACCAGTATAATCAATCGCATTGACATTTACATTGCTACTGAATTTTCAGTTACGAACGAAATGCCATTAGCTAGTCCAACAAGAAATGGGCTCCGCAGTAAGTTATCGCCGTCAATCCGACTACTTATAGACCCATGCGTATTTTGATGCGGGTACTCGGCCATTTATCGTTGCTCACCAAATACATTTGACATGCCCATGGGGGTGCACTGTACAATGTACATGTGTAGATCCGGTGCAATGAATCAAATAACAGAGTCAAAGCACAAATAATGGTTTTGAATATTTTTGATGCAAAATGTTTATCTCAGGTAGAGTTTCTTCTCTCTTGGTCTGTCGATTACACACACAAAAATGATATAAAATTGTATACTCTCAGAAAATGAAGTAGGCAAAATTAAATTTGGTTGGATGTAAAACGTATTTTTACCTACAAAAGATGTTAAATTATGTTAATATTCAAATAAAAGTATCGCGCATTTAAACAATAGACGTTACGCACAGTTCTATGTTTATGCGACGACAAACATCCAAATATTGTAAATTCTCTCTCCAAAAGACAGCTTCAGAACACTACTCATTTAGTTCTTTCACATATTCTACACGTGTAGAATGCACTTTTCGCACGTTAGCTGTTCGGAAAGGTACGAACGGCTATTCGGTACACCACAAATGTAACTACGTGTGAATTCCGACTTCGTTGTATGAAAGTGCAGTTGCTGTGTTGTCAGAAAATTTTGATAGTTGAGCGCTATATACTTTTTCCATTGCCCACACGTACCGAAGTGTGAGCTACGAAGAAAGCATATAGCGCTAACGTGTGAAAAGTGCATTCTAAACGTGTAGAAGATGTGAGAGAGCTAAATGAGTAAAATTGGATTCATGAATAAGTGTTATTTAATAATACTAGACTTTTCACTGCATCTACGATTAAACTGAGCTTCGAATCATGATCAAGTGCTGCTGTCGAGTTGCTTGTTACATGTCATTGTTTTGCTACCGTTATTTGAGTTGATTGAATCTATTCGGAAATAGCGTTGGTAAAATATACAGCTCTTCTTTTTTTTCGACTGTGCATATTCGCTTCATTTTTATCTTGTTGTCGCTGATGTCATTGTCATTGTCGATATCATCTTGTTTGATTCTATATCACCATTTGATCTTTCAAAGCCTTATTCTGTTCCTTCCATTAAGATCCAATCTCACGCTTTCTTCCTCCCTTCCTCTCTCTCTATGTCTCTGTCACTTTTTGTCAAATGTACCAGTCTTTGTTGGTCTTTGACGCTCTCCCGTTTATCAATGAGCCGTTTCTTTTTCAATGTGCGTCAATTTGGTGAATGTGAAAGGGTAATCAATTGAGAATGAATATATCCTTTTTTTGGATGAATGCGACAGTTTTGCTTGTTGCTTTTGTCTGTACATCTCGATCTGCGGGTGTATAGAGGTTGTGATTTTGCATCGAATGTTTTCTTTGATAGCTGATTTAATAGAGCCACTGCTGTTAAAAGGCAATGTGCATTGTGCATGTGCCATTCCCGTTTTCATTCTCTTTCTCTTCCTCTTCCTCTTCCTCTTTTGCTTCTCTTATTTCCTCACTTATTCTCTCGGTTTCGATCGTCATCATTGTTCTCGTATCGCACTTATTACTACCGTGTTGTCATTAGTCTCATTGAATTTGAACAAGCGTGCTATTTCAATTGCAATTAGGCTCTTTTGATTTTATCGGTATAACATAATGAACAGAAAAATCACAAATAGAAATCAATCACGAATATGGAAAAAATAGATATGAATAAATCAAATTGAAGCTGAAAAAATAAATTAAAAACTAAAACACATTAACTTCTTATTCTGGTACAAAATGCCAGAATTTTGTAAAAAAAAAGGAAAAATGCAACCGCATATCTACGCGTACTCAAGTATATTTGGTCGTGAAATTGCACAGCTTAGGAATTTAGAAGTTTTGAAAACGAGATTACAATGATAATATTTTAGTGATCTTTTCTCATCTCTTTTGGTTTGCGATTTCTATTGGCTCTTAGACTGGCAAACATGGCCCTGAGTTTTCGATGTTTTCAAGACACATCAAAAAATGTATATGTCAGCAAATATTGCAAACCATAGCCCGAGCCTTAACTCATATTTTGCATAAATTTAGGTGATTTTTGACTAAAATCAGGCGGCAATCCATTTTTTTGTGCATAACATCTGGCGATCATACAGTTAATGTTCAAACCATTGCTTTGAATTTCAAAGCAACGACGTACACCGCGGCTTACACTTTTCTGCCGAATAGGTGTCACTAAGAGTCAAAATTCTCATAAGGCTCTGGCTATGTTGCAAACTTACTCTAATATGCAATTAGAAATTTGAACACATCCATTTTCTGACAGCACTGAGCACAAAGCACACATCACAGAGGAGAAGATTTAGTGCCATGGCCTGCACTTCCATGTCTTCAAATATCAAGTTTATTGCGAATAGTAGATTGTTGCCCGAGTGAGGCGAAAAATTGGAATACGTCATCGATGTGCTGTCGCGTTTTATGTGTGTGTCGATTAGTGCGTGAAAATGTAATCCAATTGTCCGGTACTATATGAAAGATTACAAATAACAGCCAAGACAAAAAATGTCTCAGTTTTCTATTGAAGCCTCTTCTCGACATTAACATTCAATTAAAGTACCTTCTAATTCATGGTTCTTTTTTTCTTATCTAAATTTCGAATATGTGACAATTCAAGTGAGTTTGGTGACCTCCATTCTGGGCCCGAGAGATAAATGAAAAGCGTACATTTGATTTGCTTGCAAAGAAAACTGAACACAATTGCAGATTCTTGTCGACTCTTGATTACAAAACCGAATGACAAACACACACATAAACACTCACCAGCCAAATATCTGCACTTATTCAGAGCTCATCATTAGTTAAATAAATAGAGGCACCCACAACGCGACCAACATATTTACAGAACTATTTCGTTTGGCTCATTCTTGCTACAAAATAACAACTCTGAAATACACACAACATTGTTGGCAACACAATATCACATCCTTAGAGGCGATGTAAGCCAAAGCAATCAAGACAATTGGATAGAAATCACAAAAGAAACGAGTCGTCAAAAATATATGTGCGGCCCATGCCTTTTGCACTAATGAACACCAGCCCACGCACACATAAATACGATCTTCGTTTCTTCAGTGCAACAATTAACATGTAGGCATTAACAAGTCAACAAAAATGTATCTATCGATTTGGCTAGGTGTTTCGCAAATTGAGCCGAGAGAATCTGTTTTATTTGCTTTCAATCGGCATTACTTCGCATTTTGTATTTTAGTTCTGAAGTAACGTTTCATTTTAACATTTTGCAGCAGGTATTTTCTTAAGCCTAGTACACACTTCGCCGTGGAATGAAAAAGGTCGTGAAATTTTATTTCTCCAAACTATGAATTATATTTTTCACGAGTCCACGCTCATCGTGAAATACGTCGAGAAAATGACATTCAGTCACATTAAGTCAAAGAAAAGTCACCGAAGGTATTGGGTAAATCCCTATTTAAGAAATCGAAATCCTGGTGGCCGATATAGCGATGTATGGGAACTATATGAAGTATATGAATTTGATCCATTAATGAAAGATTGTGCCATTCTGGATTTTGCATCTCCATTTCAGTTCACTGACATGCAAAGATTTCCAAATAGTTTTCGTGAAAACTTCCATATGAACGACTAACATTTTGAATATATTTTCAACAAAATCGAATTACACTTAAAACCTATCAAATATTCGAGACCTGAAGTTATACCGCCGAGAGCGAAATTGGCTATGGTTCTTGAGTAAGCCGATGCTAAAAATCCACAGTTTATAGATTACCAAGATATTTTTTTCCATGATCGTGAAAAAAATTCCATGTACAAAATGCAAAATGCACATGAAAGGTGCCCGTGTGCGCCGTTTACTCGCATTCGATGCGAGTGGATTTGGTATTCACTCGTTTCATCATTTTAACATAGCAAACGAGTGAAAACTGAATCCACTCGCATTGGAAGCGCGTACATTTTTTCACCACTCGTTTCACTATTTTAACATTCAAACGAGTGAAAACCGAGTCCACGCGCATTTTAATCGAGTTACCATTGCTCGTGCAAGAAGCGTATGCATTCATTCGTATTGAGTAAAACTCAACAATGGTCACCCGATTAAAATGCGCGTGGACTCGGTTTTCACTCGTTTGCTATGTTAAAATGATGAAACGAGTGAATACCAAATCCACTCGCATCGAATGCGAGTAAACGGCGCACACGGGTGAAGCTCCAAGGTGAAAATGTTCACCGGTGAAAAGAGTAAACACTTCGTTGTGAAGTGAAAAAATGTCTCCACAACATTTCACGACACTTTTCACCGGTGAAAATAAAATCGCAATATTGTATGGATTTCACGACCTTTTTCATTTCACGGCGAAGTGTGTACTAGGCATTAGAAATAATTGGATAACGATTTTTTTTTTATTTGGATAAGGATTCATTGTAGCGTAATGTTTAAAACTTATTATCATGTTACATTAGATGTTTTTTATGGAGTTTTATAGCGCTAATTGTACAATACATGGTTTTCAAATGAAATCTCTCATTATTGTTTTTATTACGTCGGATGTAGCACAAAGCGGGGGGAGAGAGATAGAGAGGTATGATAGTGTGAGAGAGTTAGTGCCCTCCCCTCTCTCTCTCTTTCCGCTTTGTACTACATCCGCCGTTTACGTTTTTTTTTACGATTTTTTGTGGGTATTCAACAGTAGATCTTTTTTTTTTATTTCATCAACTTATTGCATACAATTTGTTTTTATTGCAGGAAAAATATTCTGTTTCCTTGCGCTTGCGAAACTTTGAATTTTCTCGCTTGTTGAATGAGTGAGAATGTTTGATCGTAACTGAGTCAACCAAATAGAATAATGAGCTATTCACAAGGTGAGTAAATACACAAAAATCATATTCCAGTTACGACACTTAGTTTGGCAAACAGAATAGCGCGCATGTAATCATTTAATCGGTGGTATTAAAAAGTTGGATGTGATATATCAATCATCAGTAAAGCATAAAGTGATACATACATCAAAGATCAACTTTTGCACATAAACACTTGATTATCCTCAACAACGAGCAATGTACAGTGCAACTGCCAGCGTAATCAATTGGCTTCAATTTCAATTATGCTCATCGCATTGCGCGTATTTTGTTCAAAATGAGATTGTCATCAATTTGGTTAGTGCCATTCCGGCCAAACGTAATAAAATTACAAAGTGCACTTGTAAATATTTTATTGCATTTGCATGGTTAGTTACTCAGCACACTTCTTCACTAATCGTATTGGATTCGTAGCCAAATTCTCCCGACTACACATAATTTTCAGTTGATTGTATAAAAAAATATCGCGCTGCATTTCGTTAAAATCACTAGCAATGCAATAATTTCTCAAGTATGTTCCATGTAGACAATGTAAGAGGCAAATAAATATGCAAGGATAACGAGCCGTTTAAGGCCAACACAATCTTTTGCTGTCGGTCCTCGTTGATCTTCTAGGCAGTGAATCGCGAGGCTGTGCAACATTGAATATAACATAAGGAAATGTAGGATGCAACTGTAATGTCATAACTCTCTCTCTCTCTCTCTCTCTCTCTCTCTCTCTCTCTCTCTCTCTCTCTCTCTCTCTCTCTCTCTCTCTCTCTCTCTCTCTCTCTCTCTCAATTTCTGTAATGGGTGCCACATTCATTGCCAGTTGCTTCACTTTTTTGCAAGTATTTTTTTAAGTGTGCATCTAATGTTATTGCGCACAATTCTGGTCCCAGCTGTTCATCCCATTTGCCTTCATCTCTCATTGCCAGGTCTGAATTCAGCGTTAAAGAGTGAGCCAGGGAGCGACATAGTATGCACATTTCAACACAAATCAAATGTACGTGCCGGTTCACGAAAATTGCTATGAGAGCCAAATGAAACGCGCTGAACATAAATGTGAATGTTTGAATGGTTTTTGCACCCCGAAATACGAATACGAACCGATTCAAAATGTTATTAAAGTTTCACGAAAAGATGTTTTCGTAGTAATTAACCTTCTTATTTTGCTATGTTGAGAAAAGGTGCATGTTTCTTCTTTGAGTATTCGCGCCCTTTCGTCCATGTTTTTGTCTTTGGTAGGTATCCAGCTTCAAGACTTGCCATGTCAATTCATACGCTCTTTGTCTCTCTCCTTCACTCAATTTGGGTGCATTTTAGCTCTGCACCAGAGAGTTGTGTGCACAAGCACCATTTTATACAGTCGTTTGAATGGAACAGCAGCATAGAATTTATTTTGCAATGAACTTCATTTTCATGTTGTTAATGTTACTGTCGTTTCGTACTTTTACTTTTGTTTGTGCATACTATTTGTGTGCTCTTCTTTTTCGCGATTTGCCACCAGACGCTCAGTTTTTCTCTTTCTCTACCCTTGTTTCGTTTTCCTCATTTACACTATTACGATCTCACTCTTATGCTCTATGGCCCAGCTATTTCGCGCAATCAAGCACATTCGTTGCACGATGATACCTAGTACAAAATTTATAACATGTTCAAACATTCATATAAAACGTGACATAAAATGGAGTGCCAACAAAAAGGTAGTCATCAGTTAGCCCCCGTATCTAAGTGGCCATCTATTTCGTTTTGCATTTCTTTTTTTTTGGCGGGCAACTTATTTTTCCGGCTTTTCTTACGTTTGTATTTCTCATTCTGGCGGCGATGAAAATGTCATGCATTTTTGATAATCATTTTTATAAATTATCACTACCCATAAATAAATGGTCATTTAGCCACTGGCACAATGTAATTGACCTTTACAACGTATTTCATAAACACGCATTCACAAAACCAAACAAATGAAAGTATTCACATTTATTTCAACAGAGCGAGGAAGAGAAACATATTTGGTTCGTTTGAATCAACAAGAGGTAGCAAAATTAAACGTGAATCACGTATATTTTCATCGCATGTACTGAACTAGGCTCAACAAATTGTGCAAAAACAAAGGGATGCTCAGCTCACTAGTTCACCCTCAACTGTTGACATAACATTTTTAATTGCTCCAAAAGATTCCGCTTTACTCTCTTACCTAATGAACTTCAGCTCTTGGCGTTGAATAAAATTCAAAAACGATTTTTGCATACTCGGAAGCAAAATGCTGTTGTCAAATCTTAATGTTATGCGTGTTTGGTTTTTCATCAGGATTTTTCCATCAGAAATTTATTTTGATCCAATGTATTGCATGTTTGTCACATTGGCTCACTCTTGTTGATCCAAATATAAATGATTCAACGTTTACGACAGCATTCCAAATGTGACGACACTTTCACTTCTAGATATATAATGAAATTGTCTATAGACTATAGTTGAGTCAACGATGTGTTATACGTATGAGAGATGCACAAAATAAATCACAAATTACCGTCGTAGTTTCCTTGGATCTTCAACGTGCATTTGAGGTCATTGATCCAAATTTACTCATTCAATTTACTTCAATGGTTCAATATCTACTTAACAACCAGAAGTTAGACAGTAAAAATTGGCGACACAATTTCAGAGCCTCGTGATAATAATTTGGGTGTACCACAGGGATCCATATTGGGCCTATTACACACACAAGCCGTGATCTGTTTTTTTCGCAATCAATGAGTAGAGAACACAGTTCTACGCAACTTGGCATTCGTTGCGTAGAATGTGGTGGTCTCAACGTTGGTCGATCGAATTTCGACCCAACGAAAAACGTTGACTCAACGAAAAACTTCGAGTCGAAATTCGGTCGACCAACGTTGAGACCACCACATTCTACGCAACGAATGCCAAGTTGCGTAGAACTGTGTTCTCTACTCATTGATTGCGAAAAAAACAGATCACGGCTTGTGTGTGTACTATTTATTTTGTATATAAATTGCATAACTTCCATCATTAAACACTGTTCTGTAAAAATGTTTGCCGACGATACATTCATATATATTAGTGCCAATAACATCGATGAAGCGATCCAAAAACTCAATGAAGATTTGCACAGATTATTTGATAAGCTATGCCAAATTAAATTGAAGTTAAACATTGGCAAAACTAAAGCCATGATTATCTCAAATACAATAATCGCCCGAAGTAGCATTGACATATTTATAAATGGCACTAGATTAGAAATGGAGCGAGAAATTAAATACTTGGGAGTTGTTATTGATGATCAACGTTAATTTGACAAAAATATTGAATATGTTTGTAAAAAAGTGTGCAAAAAAGTTGGAGTTCTAAGTAGATTAAGAAACAAATTAAACGAAAACCAAAAAGAATATTTGTATAAGCCACTCATTCAGCCACATTTTATCTATTGTTTTTCCATCCTATTTTTATCTAGTGCGTATAACATTGATAGACTTCAAAAATTGCAAATCGAATGTATGAGATAAATATTAGGTGTAAATCATGATACTAATCAAGCGTTTGCAAAAGTATAGCTTAGCAGCAAGCATATCGTATGCTCGGCATAATATGCTTGCATATCGATATGCTGCGTTCTCTACGACGCGAGCGCAACGATTGGGTTGTGTGTTTTCATTGTGTGGTTCTTAGTGAATCATCAGTTCAGTTAGTGTGTGTGCGTCGATACTGTGCATACCAATCCATTACGTTCTCGTAGTAGCGAACTCAGCAGATCGATATGCAAGCATATTATGCCGAGTATACGATATGCTTGCTGCTAAGCTATACTTTTGCGAACGCTTGTTACTAATGTTGATTTTCTATTTGATTCCTTGAAATTTATGAATGTTAAGCAACAAATAATTTTTAGAACATTATTATTTATTTACAAGATTGTGAACGGCCTAGCTCCGAAATACCTCACAGATAGAATAATATACAGGCAACAAATTCACAACAGAAATTTAAGAAGAGCAAATCCAATAGCAGTCACGTCACTGATGCGACTAAAGCATGTAGCCAAAACGCCTTGTTTTACAAAGGAATTCAACTTTTTAATGCCATTCCAAATGAAGTTACACAAGTTGATTCGGGAAAAAAATTCAGAATAAATTGAAAAACTATGTATGAAAATTATTGATGAAAAATGTAAAACTGTGTTGTAGGTAAATGTTGTTTTATGGAGAAATCTAAATAAATATCATATTATTATTATTAAATGCGTTACATTGAATTTCATACAATGCAAATGGTCGAGGAGGCTAATTAAGTTTTCATTTCCCTGCCACAGATAAACGACTATCTTTAAAGCTTTATTGAAAGAGTATGACAGACTGAATTTTGCCATTTTATTCCTTTTCATCGCTTGTTGCAAAATGTTTTTGTTTTCAATTTAAACTGCCAAATAAGAAAAAAGCACATTGTAAAATTCATTTGATTTAATTTGCAATGTGGAGTTGTAGCAAATGACACTGTTGGGAATATAAAAACTGATTTGATTGTGATTAGGTCGATGTGTCACATCTGTTGCGAATTAACAATTCAGATGGAGATCGTGGGATTAGCTAGTATTGCGATTTTTAGCGCATCCGTTCGTTCGTTTTTCCATTTCTGAACTCAACAAATTTCGATTACGATGGTATTCATAACAAACGTAGGAGTGTCACTGATTGGTTTTATTGTTACTTTAGTCTTTCTTATGGGAGTCACACCACTTCTAATCAGCGAACATTAAATGCCATTTATTAGTGTTCCGCTTGCAATTTTACTCAATCGATCTGCTTTCGATAATCGAAATTGACTATAGTAGGCTGAAGCCTAACGATTCCCGATTCCCCCTTACACACACGCATACACTAAACCTTTTAGGTGCCTTTTCAAATATGATAAGCCATTTCTGCCATTTGATGTGGTCATTTAGCTGAATAGGAGATGTTTTTTATTAAATATAGACGTTATTTGATCGAACATTGATTTCATTGCAACAGCTCAACGTTTTTTTGGTGTATTGGAAGGTCAATCTTCAATTTTATTTCCTTTAATTTTCAAACGGAGAGTAAACGCACCAGAGTAAAAAAAACCATTGAAATTGACTAATATCCACTTCACTCCATTGAGCACTCAATTCGATTCAGTTGAACATGAATTGACATAAGCCATCGAGCGCTTCATGTTCATTTCGATACGCAACAATAAACAAAACGTTCGACGCATTCAAGTGAACTCAGTCATAAAAGATTTTAAATTAGATAAATCTATCGAATTCCATTAGATGGAAGTACACGCGACCAAAGATTCAATTTCTACGCTCCCTACACATAAGTGAAATGTCACCCAGCACTGATAATAATAACTGATGATGTTGCCAGTAAAAGGGCTGGCGTACGGAATACTATCGAGTAACGGTGCACACTGCACAGTCTGGACATCCATATTTTTCTTTCGTTGCTGCTTTTGTTACAAAAATATCGGTATGCGAAATACTCGGTATGTAACAAGGGGCGATAGCGCTATGTTAGTATTTATGTGCTTCTTCTTCAAAAAATGACACACGCATACAAACGCAAGTGCCGTACGCAGCTCATACCGAAATTACCTTGTATATGAATATTAACGCAACCCCACGAGTTTGAGTGCGTCGGATAAAAGAACTATAGGAATATAGTATACCGACTACCAACTTACACATTAAAAGTTTACCGTTTAATTCATTTGAAATAAAAATAAAAATAATATTAAAAATTTAAAAAATTATACATCTTCACTTGCACCAAATATATTTCTGCAAAACCTAATTTTACATATCTATTCCGCATTTTTAACTCTGTCGCAAATACAATTATTTGCCAAGGAAATTTACGTTTTATTGTTGTTGTGACCAGTGTGGTGCACAGGGGGGGGGGGTAAGCCCGGATGACCCCCCCATCTTAAATTATTTTTGAGGACCCCCCCAGTCATTGAGAAAAAATTTACACTAGATAGAATAGATTTTTTGGGTGAAGACCTAAAAAAAAAGGTCTTCAACTTTCTTCGAGGTTGAATTTACACTAGATAGAATGGGCTTTTGAAAAATTCTTTCAGTTTGCTAGGGTTCCACCCCCCGGTCATCACTTTGATTTGAGTGGAACGAAAAACCCCTTTTCAATTTGATTTTGATTTTGAGGACCTAAAAAAAAGGTCCTCAATTTTTTCTCGAGCTCGAGCTAGAGCTTCTTTTCCGCAAGATTTTCCGATCTCTATTTGCGGTTAAAGCTTCAAATAATTCCCCTGGTAGGGATAAATGTTATATTGTTTCTGTCACAAAAATTGAATGAAATTCATCCCAATTGGGGAAATTATTTGACATTTTAACTGCAAATAAAGATCAGACACATAATATTATCTATCTAGCGGAATAAAAGAGACCCATATTCTAAAGTGACAACGCTCACAATAAATTTGTAACGCTTCTGTAGTCAGCATTAAATTGCGCCAGACGATGTTCATCTATTCCAAACTGGACAAATTACACGCATTTATTGGTGTGTACGCGAGTTTCACACGATTTGTCAAAAAACATTCTTTAAAAGTTATGTCATTTTTGGACTGTCACTTCGTTTCTATGTAATTTGAAGTCTCGTTTCCACTGAGACTCAGTGACAGTCCAACGTGGTAGTATGTTCTTTATTTTCGATCATTGAAAAAAAATTGTAGTTCGAAAATTCGATGTTAAAAAATTAATAGTTCAACAATGTTTTGTTGAAAAATTCGTTCGAAAGTCGTTGTTTGAAAATTCAATGAGGCAATCCGCGTCCAACATGGTCTAACACGGTGTTAATTGACACGATGAAGATGTCCAACGAGAACTCTTCAACGATACCCATATTGAACAGTTTTTGATTATTTAGCCATGACCATCTTCTCATCAAGACCTTTCCAACAATACCCTGGGTTTTTGGGGTTGAGCGGTTTAGAAGACACATTTTCACTACAAAAACTAACACACATGAAATCGGGTTCGATTGATTTGTGACGAAGAAAAAACGAATTTCCGTAATTCAAGCCATAGATTCAGAGCAAATAGTCACAGTCTAACTTTCAAAAGCTCAAAAAATCATTCTTATAGTATGGAGATTGCTATCGAAACACTTTGGTGAGTGGCAATGAAATGCATTTAATTTAGTCATAAGTAGATTGGGGATCAGTTTCAATGATATGCGGCAAAATGAAATCGCCCCTATAAGTTAAACGGTGACACGTAGTAGTGTGTGCGTGTTCAGAGTGCTCGAAGTGTTCGTTCCTGTGAAAATTGAATTATTTGTTTCATTGTGTTGAGTGTTACGTGCACGTCGTGCGTATTGAACAATGAAACCGATTGCGCTGGAGCTTCAATGAAAACTAAATAAAACATCCTAAATTGTTGCATATAAAAAAAAGGGAAACCTTAAACGATACGTGTGAAACAAGACAAAAACAGAATGAAATGAGAAATAGAATGCTGAAAAATTGTTGGCCGGATCAAATTCGATGATAAATGATATGTGTACTATTGTTTAGCAATATCGACAGCGTTTATTCCAAATATAAATCGACAGTTATGCCAAATCTCAATCGTTTTCCGCTTTCTCTCTTTTTTTTCGTCTTCAACCTCAATTTCCACTCACAAAGCAAAAAGATTCGACCAAACTATTTTATCTGCATGGTCAAATCACAATACCACTCAAATTGTTCACCAGCCCAGATTTCGACTGTATTTCGATTCGTTAACAAAATCTTAATCAAGATTGTGCACAATTTAAACGGAATAAATAAATTTAGGTTTCGAAAAAGAAGTTCTATAAACCATCAACACAATGAGATAAATAAAGCAAGAATAGCAAATGAAAAACAAAAGAGAAACTGTTGAGCGGCAAGTGGGACTAGAAAGCGAAGGGAGAATTCTAAATAGAAGACGAAGACTAAAACAACAAAGTTTTTGAAATTTGCGAAAAGGGCACGCACAAATCCTTATAGATTGTAATTGAGAGAATGTGTTCCTATTCAAACTAAGATCGGAACGTGGGCCTAATACGGCTGTTACTGTTGCTTTTGTGTTAGTATGCTATGCCAAATCGACATCATTCATTCAAGAGTGAGAAGGAAACGAAGAGAGTGTGACAGCAATCATAAAAATCGACGAGAAAAATACAATTACCTTTTCACTACCGAAATACTTTCGGCAAATCTGGGTAAACGCACTCCTATAAATATCGGATGGATTAAAAAGGATGCGTTTTAGTGGCGTTCCCTGAGAGTCAACACTGGAACTTATGAACGCATAGCACACATGTTACAATTAAAAATAATGCCATTTAATTGACAAAAACTGCAGATGGTGCATACACACAAGTAAATTCAGCGAGAACTGCTATAAGGATTTAATTTAGTATTCGAATTCACAGGAATTCACAAGCTGTCATACGGTGTTTCAATAGTTTCAGAGAAATGTGTCTGTTTCTATAGGGTTTTCGATTTATTTAGACTATTACTGCAGTGAATTCCTGTGAATGCGAATACCAAAGAAAATCCCAATGGCAGTTCTCGCTGAATTTATTTGTGTGTAAGATATAAGACTGATATTGAAGTCTGGAAATAATCGAACCGGAAACTAATTGATGAAAAACGTCAAAATCGTATTGAACTTTAAGCACGCACGATGAACCTGAAATCGAAATCAGTTTGAGAAAATCTACTAGAGAATATAGGGAGCGAGCGTGAGGCTAACAGGTGAAGAAATGAAATGTATTATCGTTGACAGAAGAATGTCACTGTTTCACATATAATAATAGACAGTAGAATAGCACAGAGACACTGCCTTCTACACTGCTCGGTGAATCGTTGTATCTATTATTCAAAGTATTTACTGTAATAAATCATCCGCAGCATTGCACTCTTCCGATTTGTAATATAATCAAAAAGAACATGTTTTTGTCAACAATAATACATTCGAGTGACTTCATTCGTTCGGTGTCGATTTGGTCCGTCCTTTTTATTTTCTTAAAACGATTCTTTTAATGTAGCCGTTAGTTTGATTTTCTTTTTGTGATTTATTTAATGCAGAAAGCGAGAGAACAAACCTTACAATACCTTTTTATGGGGCTGGCCTCTTATGCCGGATTTAATAATCAGTAGTAGCTAAAATTGCTAGATCTTCATCATTATCTTTACTTGTTTTCTTGTCTTTGTTTCTCGCCTTCTCACTGTATTCGTTTCATTTTCCATTTTCCATTTCCCTTACAGCTCGCAACAAAAAGAAAATAAACAAGAATAGCTAGTGAAGTGTTCGCAGTGACGGCAATTTTGTGAGATGCGGTGACTGAGGCAATAGCATCAGCTCCAACAGAATAGGATAACAGAGAGTAACAAGCTAAGACTAATGTTTATCTTTCTATACCCATGTGAAAATTTGTCGGCTAACTAGTCAGCCGGTTAATTTGGGACGTTTTTGGCTGACTAAATGTGACTATTTCGAACAAAATCAGACGATTAAAGTCAACTTTGACTTTTGACGACTAACGTCCCAAATTAACCGGCTGACAATTCAGCTGGTTGGCTTTGAAAATTTGTATGAAACATAGTCAACTTTGATCGATTTGACCAGCTAAAGTCAACTAAAATCGTCTATTTTTGACTGACTGTAAGCCACTTTATTTGCACACGGGTATGTATGTATGTATGTATGTATGTATGTGAGCGATAAACTTCGATGGAAGCGCGCGTTCAGCTCTTGCTCACACACAAATCCACCAATTCCATGAATCTGATATGGAGTGAGAGGGCGATTGAAAAAAAAGGTTGGTGGCGTGAGACCGTGCAACAATGACGGTACCTTCAAATCCTTCTCCGTATAAAACATACTCAAACTGAACCAATAATCATAAATAATTATGATTTCATCGTAACATCGCATACAAAAGTTAACTTGAAAGTCACGTATTAAGCCCAATGCTGCTGTGTGCCAACCTTTGCTTGTTACTGGTGTTTCATTTTATTGCGAACATGATGTTCAGAGCTCTTCTGACTCAGCTGCAGTATTAAAAGAGCACAAAAAATCGCGATATTGCAATCCCTTTGTGACCGTTCCGTCAACTATTTCCGATGTTTTGTTTTCTACCATTTTCATCGTTGCCGGAACTTTTTCAACAAGCCAACAAGCGACCCTTGCTATTCACTCACAAACATCTCATAAGTCAACGAAAAGTCATGTTGTTTTGCTGTTTTACATTTCCAATCAATTTTCTATCCAACGAATGGTTGATTAAAGTAAAAATACACATCACATCAGGACGATACGATAGCCTCACGGCTCACTCGGTTGCAAATGAATTTAATGATCACATTCATCCGATGAATCGAACCGATTTAATTGTGCCAATCCCATTTTATGCACTAAATTGCTATATAAATTCAAGTACGAATCGAAATGATGCGAAACACTGCAACAATATCGACAATAAGATAAACCTATAGGATGGAATAATGATAGGCGATGCGAAAACAAATAATCGACACGTCCAGAAAAGCTTCAATGAACTGAAAGGAGTTGAAGCGAAAGCATTTAATCTAGGGACACGAGACACAGGGCACGGGTTTCATCATTTTGATGAGACATTTAGCTTGAACACCATTTGAAGTGTTCATTTAGTCTCTTTTTCACTCTCTTCGTTTCGTGAAGCAAAATTCTATTTTTTTCATTAAGTAAACATTGGCAGTTTTCACCATTCGAACCGAAAATTTGTCGTCGACTTTCGAATTAGATTCGATGTGATGCGTATGTTTCAGTGTCATGTGGAGAGTGAATGATAGAAATAGAGCAAAGAAGACAATGTGGTACTGTGCATCGACCACGCGCTCCTCAAACGCTCTAATGAAACTACTAAACCGCATACAATAGGAATGCTGATTTCGCCACTCTTCCTGTCTCTCATTCTCACTCTCAATCGTCTGCCTCTAGCTGCTATTTTCTCACTCGCTCCATAGATATTAAGACAGTTCGTGCGACAATTCTACCGAAGATAAATAATTGTATTTAACTCTTTGATCGAGTAAGAGAAACAGAGAAAGTGCGATTGTTTGTAAACGCATCGCTTTTGTATGCCATGTGGTGTGATGCTGTTACGAATTGTTTGCAGCTATTTTCATTGAATCAACCCCGCGCAACGCTACCTCCACCACTTTGTGGTCACTGTAAGTTTTACCATTGTTATTCGTTGATGTCATGTCGTGTCGTGTTGTGTCGTATTGTGTCGTGTCGCATCGAATTCTTCGTTATCGTTCATTGTATTTTGTTACTCTACGTGTGTGAATGCGCGCGCGCGTTTGATTTTAACACAAATAAATTTCATGTCGAGAGCAATAATATTTAGATGAATGAATAGCTGCGGGTGATTAGAGATACTGTCGCATTTGGGAAAAACTTTTTTGAGATTCATCCGCTTTGCTTTCGATTTGAATGAGTGCACAAGTTTTGCGTTTTCCCTTTACCCCAGATGAAAAGAAACGAAAGAATGAGTTAAGAAACATTGTCCTCCTATTACTGTATTTACATGCTGCCTTATTCTTTTTTTATCTGGTTTCAGTCTTTATGATAACTTCTTTTCAATTCTTTTGGTTTCGTTCCCCCTTACAATTGTAAGTTGCATTTGCGACTTCATATTTTCCACGCTTATGGTTTTTCTATCGAATGACAATAAATTCATTACAGCCACTGTTTCGCCAATCTCTACTTACCCGTACGATACTCTATGATTTAAGAAAGATTGCTGGCAAACTTGTTCCCCATTTTATCATCGGCAGGTGTTCATTTGTTTTGCTGCTGGCATTTCATGATTTTCTTGCGCTGGTGTTCGTGTTCGTGTTGTGTTTCACATATGAATATAACACAAAAAAGTGACACATCTACATGTGTTAGCAATGGTTCCACTGGCGGTGGACCACCGCATTCCTATGAGTTCAGAAATGTGAGAAAAACTCATTTTTGGAAAAATCTTTGACCGATTTGACCGGAAATTGTTTACTCATTACCATAGATGGATGCGCCAAGAAGTAATATATTTTAAGTTAACTTGATGTTTTGAGCTGTCAACTTATTACCATATTTGTTAAGGTGCCAGCTGTAAGTGTTTACAGCGTTTTTGACGTTCACGATTGTTCATTTTTGAGGTTCAAAGAATTCGAAATTTTCTTAAAACATAACTCACAATTTCGTGCATGATAAAGCTCACCGCTTCCATGTTTAGTATAAGTTGAATGTATTTTGGCCGCGCCAGTTATGTGCACGGCTTGTACTTTGAATTCTGAAAGGATGGACAACAGGAAAAGGTAAAATGAGAAACCAAAACTAAATAAATGAGAGACAAATAAGCTCAAGTTCTCGCCAATCTACGCAATGTTCAACTAGAAATCACAATAACAGCAATTTCATTTCGACTTAATGAAGTTGAGAAACAAAGTCGAACGAATGTAGTGTACAACTTATACCGACCAAAATTGATGTACATTTTTTGAGCGGTTTTGAGAATCATAGAACAAAAACAGCAAATGTAGTAAATAATAACAAAACGATTGTTGCAAAGAGCCTGAAATGAATTCAGAACAATGATAATAATACTTTTTTGTGGGATGTTGGATATTTTCTTCTTTTTATACAAATATTTTGCTGCTTAAGTTTCAAGTGGCCTATTTTAAGGTATAAACAACAATGTAAAAGGACCTGGAACAAACCAGAATTGAATGGCACATTTTCATCAATGTTTATGCATTTGAATGAGCTTATGTTGTTCATATTGCGTTGTAATATCGATGAAAGTCACTGATTGTAATTTTGGGCCCGCGAGTCGAAAGCATAGCGTTACAACAACAAAAACACATAATAAAATTTGGTGCATGTCCAATTCCACTGCTGGATCTAAACGCACCCATCTTCTCGTTTGACAGCTCTTAACTAACACAGAGGCTGAGGAGACATGACATTGATAGCGATAGAGATTATAAATATCATTTCTTTCCAGTCTTCTCGGAACACATCCATTGAATGTAAATTCAAGTGTGCCTCAGCCATTGCATACACTGATCCCACATTTTGTAAAGGCCTCACAACCAATCCGATTCCACAAAATAGAAAATGTTCAATTTTGAAGCTAAAAATAATTTTATATATTGTACAATATCTTGACCAACCCCAAAAACAGTCTGACAAAATAATAGTAGACTTCTAACTAAACTTGCAAGCATTTACATAGCACCATTCGCATCATTCGCTGCGCACACACGAATTGACAGCTTGTTTGGACTGTTTGTTAGTATGCACGCTCAGCTACGGATGATAACATGCAAAAAAACTTTCGAATACGATGCAAATATTCGCAAATGCGTCGTCCAGATGCGCATCATACTTGCGTGAGGAGGTTTCCCTCCGGGCAACTTTTTCTGAAACTCGGTTTACACTAGATAAAATGAAGTTTGAAAAAATTCTTTCAATTTGCTAGGGTTTTGTGACGAAAAACTTTTCCGGTGCCACCTTTATACTCATATCATTAGATATCATTGAATTCAAAGATTTTGTTCGTTCAAAAAGAACACAAATCAAATTTAAGTTCATCAAAACGAAAAAAGTCGATTCCACTGTTGGACTGCAAATCTGAATTTGAAAAGACACCCATAGAAAAATAGTATTTATGTCAGAAAACTAGAGAAAAATAGCAAAATTAGCGATATAAACAACGATTTCGCGAAACTTATAATATTATAATATTTATCTTATATAACGTCAGTGACGTCTACAAGTACTCAAGAGAAATTCCAAAAGAACTTATACCGAGGGGGAAATCACTAACTAATCAGTCGTGATGCTGATGATGAGTTGAACACAACTCGAAATGCATTCGTTTCACAAATAAAAGGTATTAACAAATTTCGATTTACCCTTTTGTTTTGTTAATTTTTGTGAAATCAGTAAGGTTAAAAGTGTTTTTGTGACGATAAACACAAAACAAGATTAAAAGTAATTTCTAATTGCATACAAAAATGTATAGTAATTGCCAAAAAACGAAGTAATTGTATTGGAAATATACAAAGTAATTGCAGTACTAAAAATATGCAAAAGTAATTGCATATGTTTCATGCAATTACTTTTTCATATGCCATTACTTGATATATTTCAAAATTATTTTCATTGTAAAAAATCAGAGCTTGAAATAACTTGGATTTATCATCAATAATGAATTTATGTGATGAATTTATGTCATAAATTTGGGGACACGTAGGCACAAGCACGAGAAGCAACGAGAAAGAGGAGAATCGACTGTTGTGTTCGGCTTGTGCCTACGTTTCCCCAAATTTATGACATAAATTCATCACATAAATTCATTATTGATGATAAATCCAAGTTATTTCAAGCTCTGTAAAAAATTATTCTGAAAACGTTACGAAATCTAAAAGTAATTGCAGAAAGTAATTTCAAAATATATAAAGTAATTTTTGACGAAAAAAAAGTAATTGCATGAGTGATTTGCCCCTCGACTTATACGCTTTCAATTTGTACGAATTTATTTGGTAAGGTGTTTTGAACTCCTTATGCGCCAACTAAGTTGAAATTAGCATTGTATTAAATGTAAGTTGTTTCGGCGTATAAGATGTTTTCGAGTTCTCAGTTCGCACGCCATCTGCAGGACTTCGTCCGAAAGGCGTTCACAACTGCAGAAGTGCGACAAGAGACCACCTATTTAGAACAGGCTAAGTGTTAGAGAAACCATGCAATGTAACAAGCACACTGACAGCTGACATTGAGTCGGATTGAGTAAGAATGTATAGAATTGCAATTTAGTTTGCCTGTGATAGTTAGATGGCGTGCAGAACACAGACTTTATTGCTTTGTATTGCAGACCATTAAATGTGAACGCCATCCGACTTCGTCATAATGAAAACAACTTATACGCCTTACTTTGTATATAATACAATGCTAATTTCAACTTACTTGGCGCATAAGGAGTTCAAAACACCTTACCAAGTAAATTCGTACAAATTGAAAGCGTATAAGTTGTTTTGGAATTTCTTTTGAGTAATATAAATATCAGAAGTAATATGCAATAATTCACTAGTTGAATCAATAAATGGCAAAACAACTGGATTTTGATCCATATTTGATTCGTGCAGTGTGAGTTTCAAACATATAAATAAGCACTTCGCTGAAGTGACTGAAGACAGCCGAAGGCAAGTAGTACTTTGTGCATTGTAACGGAAATTCCATAAAAACTGCGGAATTTTCCAAGACAATGAATTTCCGTAATAAAGCGGTTACTCTCACGAAATTAACAATGAAAAAGATAGAAGAAAGTGTGAGCAAGCTAGAGAGATAGATTCATAAAACCAAAAAAGCAATAATCAAGATTCAACAAATAATTTACAAAGAACCACAACCATGGTGAAATGGCACACAATGCCATGTTAAAGAAAAATGAACGCCGGTTGTTAAGAAACATTAAAATTGAAAATCTAGCCATCGCATGAGTTTTGAGCAAATCGAAGTGAAAATACCACATCACTTTTTCCCCCTATCCTTTTATTGCTATTGCTGTTGATAGATGTTGATGAAGATACATGAAGAGAAACGTTATTTACAAGTGCTTTGAACATGCTGAAAAAAACACCATGTAGTTAAAGTGAATCGGTCTCATTTTATGTCGTTATTGTTGAATAAATTTGATTTGATTCTTTATAACATTCTTGCTTAACCAGAACCACAAATGGATGGTTTCAATACTCCCGTTGCCTTTCTTCTACCTCACCACAGTGCGAAAAACGTCAGCATTGTTTGGACGAAAAAGCAGATTTTCGTTTCGATCGGTTACGAAGATTTATCAATTTTCATTTGCTTTAACGGCGATTGCACAATGTGCTCACGATAGCAAGATTCTATGCCGCCTCAATATCTGGTAAATGTTTCAAGTTATTTGAAACTCACAGTATTTGCGATGCGCCCTTTTTCCTACTGATATGTTAACGGGTATGCGAGCGGTGTGCACTGCACAGACATGAAGACAACAACATGTTGGCTGCAGCCAACACTACTAACGTCAAATCACTAATAATTTTACAAATTTTATGAAACCTAAAAACCCAAATAGATTCTTTGTTGCCACCGACAACACACAGCCAGCCACACACCACTATAACAAGAACATTTAATAAAAGAGTGCGGTGTCGCGTGCGCGAGCTCGCTTCTAGACCGACAAATTCAAATTTAATTTCAAGTACAAGCCAAACCAATTTTCTCGCTCAAAAATCTTGAATAATTAAAATCTTCAAACGATAACTTGCACATTTATTAACTCTTACTTTTCATCCCGTTTTCGTTGTTTTTTTTTCTCCTTTCCATTTTCATCATACGCCCTCACCGAGTGTCTTTGAATTTTAGACGGCCTATGTGTCATGATTGTACCAAGGGTGATGAGTAGATCAACCCATGTTTTCTGGGATGTGAATTCTCATATGGGCTCATATCTTGATGGTTTCAGCGGCTCAAAAAAAGAGATTTTAGAATTCCAAAACATTAAAAATATGCCGGGATTGCCGGGTATTGATGTCTTCTTGCAACATGCGTGAGTCATCTAGATTGTGTATCTCCAGAAATACGTTTAAATCAATGGGACCGTATGACTCTATATGACCAATGTATTCAGCGCGTATAAGAATCTGAAAGTTTAATGTTGTCGGTGTAACTAATACAAATGAAGTCAAGTTCAGTCATACAGTTGTGTTTGTGAAATTCGCAAATGTGTGTATATAATTGTTGTTGCACATAAAGACGTTCTTTGAACAGTCGCTAGATGTCACCGCTCCTTTTTTCATACTATCTCTTCTTCTATCATGCTCCTATATTGGTATGAACAGTGCAAACAGGAGTGGGGATATGACTGATCCCTGGGGCACTGAAGATTTGGGTACAATTGGTGTAGATTTAACCCCCCAACACATACAATTTGCATTCTATTGTCAAGGTACGATTGGGTGAGACGAACGATACATGGATCAAGATCAAGTTGTGATAATTTGCGTAATAAAATTGCGTGGTCAATTCGATCAAAGGCTTTAGCAAAAGATTGATAGCAATACCTTGCGAAACCGACACCGCTTATTGGTAATCCAGTACAATCTGGACGATGACTATGACGCTCAATCCCTTAGCCATACCAAGCAACCTAGCAACCTAGCACAGCTACAAACAATATTTAGTCATCGGCGAGTGCCTGCCCCTCTAACAACCAAAACTGTAAGAGTGCATGCATGTCAGCTTTTCTAAATGAGAGAACGGGCCTGCAGAGCGACCAATGTGGCCACTGGGTATAATTTATTTCCATATTAATGTACAATTGGCAGCTATTACAACGTTGTTGTAGTTTGCATTTCACTGATAAGTAAAATATACATATTTAATATTCAATATCGTAAGCACATAAAACCGTTTATGTTTGTTCAATGGGCATTGGTACCAATAGCTTCGGTATTAATGCATATAAAATGGTAACTGTTCGTAACACCTCCCCAAAAAACCACCGTATTAAGATGGAATGCGCAATTGCACATACAGCAGCCTTCTCGTGCTTGAAACTCAAATCCAATTGCAACAACGACAGTAACGACAACAATAGCAATGTCCAAATACAAGCTTATCGCACCATTTTGGGCCTCATTTCAATCGCCAGCAAACATTTTTATGTCCGTTGATTACATGGATTAATATCGTTATTGAGGATGCAGCAGCAGCGGCATCAACAAAATCAGCATTGTCGAAGCTGTTTCATTACTCCGAGATTTTGTTGGGTGGTTATTATTTGGCAGATGCACTAACGTATGTGTTTCGAGTCGGCTTTTGAATCCATATACTAAAATCAAATCCAGTCAAAATCCAATTAGAAAAAAATGAACACACACAATCACACGTAGCTTAACAGACGACATGGCGTGATCGATTGAATCAAATCAATTTTGATTGTGCCGATTGAACCAGTGAAAATAACTATTTATGACTTTCGAATAAATATGGAAATAAAAATACAACATAACATGCATTTATATTGTTACAGTTGGTTTCAATGACGTATCGACTAGCAAAAAGATAAATACTAGTCAGATACAGTCTAGAGAGACAATGAACAATTAGGCTAGGGTTTATTATTTTCAAATGGTTTTTAATCTTTCAGTGTTTCACCAACAACTCCAATCTACAATTATATATATATTATATAGCTCGCGGAAAATTATTGCTCTTGATGACAACGGCAACGGCAACGGCAACGATCATTCACCATCCAATTTCTAAATCCGATGAATTTCAGATTCGGTCTGGCAAAAAGGTTAACAAAACAATGGATTTTGAAAAATGGACCAACCTAAAAGTTTGATTTTGTCGCAAATTACTAGATGATGTGTAAAATGTTACGGAGCAGTATCATATCTGATTGGATCAATGATTAGACGAATGAAACGTTTTACTAAATGTTACAATTTGATTTATTTTACTACAATATGCGGAAGAAAAATGTAATAACAAACTAACTAGCTAAACAATACAATAAATAAATTTGCAAATCGTCTATAATAAAATAAGTTCAATGTAACTGTATAAAAATGCAAGCACATCGAAGATGATGATCTTATTTTTATTCGTTCATTATACCAATTTTTCTCAGTGTGGCGAATTTGTATTCGGTAACGATCGAAATTTACAAAAAAACACAAAATATCAAGTGTCGAACAAATAATTGCATTCAACTCAACCCTTCTGGCATATAAAATAGATAAAAACCTCATTAAAATGAAAACAACACTAAACAGAAACAACGACATACACACACACAGTACAAGAAATAGGCCTACCTATAGTAAACCTATCAAACATAAGAACAGACACAGGCAGGAATGGTGTCCTTAGGATAGCATACTCCCACTATAACCATATTGCCATGAACATCAACAATTTAAACATACACAAATTCAAAAACGAAATGAAAAATAAGATACTAACACAATAACAACTGATCAAATACTAATACCTAACCGTAAAATACATGCGAAAACTCATTGGCCCAAAATAGTAATTTATAGGGCTGTTCAACAGGCAAAACAAAAAGCAAACTAAATGGAAAGATGCATAGTCGATAAGATATATATATTGAAAAGAATCAGTTTTTTAATGAGGCATCAAGCACTCTTTTACTGACCTGTAAAAAATATAATAAAATATAATATAATACAAAAATAAATAAAATAAATAAATAAATAACCGTTCAACGGTACAAATTCTACTATGGAGCTAAAAAAAAACTAAAAATATGTTAAAAATAGAAGATCTGTATTTGAAATAACAGACAACTCGTCTGATTGAGTTCCTAATCAGAACTAAATATGTTTATATTAATTTGACAATATATTTTATTTTCGCAGGCGACATGCATCTTTGAATTACATGTATTTTGCGGTCAATTTTCATACATTGTCTCCGGCGAAATGAGTTATAAGATTATAATTATAGAGACAACAAACATCCGTCTGGTTATTACGTAGGCTCAATTCCAAGTGAGATGAATTCAATTTCATGCTGAATATTTTTATATCGCATTTCGAAGAAAGTATATGCACGTGTGCGTGAATCTATGCATATCAAACGAAACTTTGTAGATTGAGTGCGGAGATGGAGGTCTTTGATTGAGGTCTTGTGAAACAAAAAAAGAGGGAAAGAGAGATAGAGAATGAGGGAGTGAGAGAGAGAGAGAGAGAGAGAGAGAGAGAGAGAGGGAGGAAGAGATAACACCCCAATAAAATATTACTTTTAATGCGATGTTACTTTTCGGGTGTGCATTAAATTGAATCGATATAATACACAGAAAGTTTGAAACGAGCCTTGCGCTTCACGCACCGAAAACCGCACAAAAGCAAACAATGAAAAATCTTTTTTGATACATATGTTTATTATTCGATCGGGCTAAAAGCCAAATTAGGCGATAGGTGAAAAAGCGAAAAAGAAAGAGGGAGATAGAGATAGAACCGGCTTAGTGAGTAGTAAACTTGGTATTTATTTCATTACGCGTTTTCGTTACACAATACACATTCTACCATCATTATCACTGCCTTGCCCCCCATCCTAAAACAACCGAATCATGTTATCTTTTGGATTTTCGCTTGCTCAATGTATTTGATTATAATCAGTGGTATTGCATGTCCTTGATGATATCGTTGTGCACAAGTGCACATTTTACTCATGCTTATCGAATCTATTTGACGTGAAATTCAACGGCAACCAACAAGAGTATAATACATATATATGCCCGACAGCTTCTCTATCTGAATTCTCTTGACGACGCGCTTCGTTTGTTTTGTCTTGCCATTCGGATTGACTCATCTGCCGCGGCTCAAAATGCAAATCGATTTTTTAATAAAGACACATTTTTGCATCACGGATCGCTGGATCTCTTTTCTCCACTTTTAAACTCCAGACACTCGTCGATTCTCACTCTCCTATCCCGAGATGACACAGGCTTTTCCATTTTTTTGTTGGTAATCAGTGTCGCCATAAATCTCTAATATGTATAAAGTTTTAATCTTTTCGATTTATATTTTCTCCTTAGTTGATACTGCAGTTTTCTACGACAAATTTTTTGTGCACAGTTTTTTTTTTGCTTTTGTTGAGGGGAACTTTGATTGATTAATAACGCATCTATATTTGGAAAGTTTTTTTTAAAATATTTGGTTCTTACTAAAATATGCTGCGAACCAATAAAAAAAAAGAATGTGAAACGAGATAAAGAACAATGAGCCTGGGGTTTATTATTTTCAAATGATTTTTAATCTTTCGGAGTTTCACCACCACCTCCAATGTTATAAATATACTATAGCTCGCGGAAAATTATTGCTCTTGATGGTAACGGCAACGATCATCCACCATGTAATTTTCGTAGTCTCTCAACAATTTGAAACAATTATTTTTCGTTCATTAAAATATGAGACATTTTAAGAGTAATTTTTCCTGCGTGCACGGAAAACATTTCCCAAAATAAAAAATGTTTTCTACGTCCATTTTTCTAGTCTTTCACTGAACTTTCAAAAATTTGTGGGGCGGAAGCAAATGCCTTTATTGAGAAAATCATTTCATTATATCAGTTTCGTTTCGTGCGCAGTAATTAAAAGTGTTTTTGATACGCACATCCGCGCAAACAACGAAGCGTAAATCCTTTTCGCGTTTCAATGCAGCCTATCACCGCATCAGTTTACATTCACTTTTATTTCGGACAAAAGTTTTGCCACAATCTGTTTTCAAACCGAAAATGGAGCATTAAACAGTTCAGCATTAAGAGTTTTACGTCAAAATATGAAACGGATGTGATCTAAGTGAGAGTTTCATGGAAATGTGCTTGTTTTTCTTCAAATTACAACATCTTCAAAGGGAAATGTTACTTCAGCCTCATATTGCCATGACAAAAATCCATGTAATGAGTGGGGTTTTTTCGCCCATTTAGACTTTACTTCGTTTTTCATTTTTAATCATTCTATTTATTCCAACTTCGGCTTCGGAAAATGTGTTTGAAACACATCGAGTTCAATAAAATGTCAACTGAATGCTAAACATATCATTATTCATCAAAGAGAATACTTCACACAATAGCTTTGTTCAATAGATAAACTTTAAATATCAATAAATTGCTAGTAAAATCAATAAAATTAACCCGTTTTGTACATGTTGTACATGTTGCACATGTTGTCGCATAACAAATTGAATTGTATTTGTTTGCACAGGCATTTGCCATTACTTTAATTAGTTATGATATTATGTAAGTGTTTGCTTAAATGCAATATTTTCAAAGCAACAATCATTGAGACTGCAGCTCGAGCGCGCTTTTGTACACATTTTCCACTAGTAATTCGAATGATTACATTGCAAAATGATTGCAGCGAAATTATTTTCATGTATTTGCATCTTGAGACTCCCAACTCCCATGTGGTTAATGAAAACATATTATTTGAGTGCTATTTTCACTCTTCATTTTTAATTTGGTAAAACCATTTAACTCACTGTAGTAAGCTAATTGTTTTTATTAATTAAAGATTTCAAACCGAGGTGATAAAAATATATAAAAATTATCCGGTATTTTTTACTCGTTTGTTTTCTGAAATGTCCGTTTCGTTCATACATACATCAGTATTATACGATGTGAATGCACAGTAAGCATTAAAAGCAACAGAAAAATCAATTATACTATTGATATGCATTATGCGCCGTGAGTACTTCTATCTGAGTAGCTTATTTTTTGCAGCATGCAGCTGGGAGGCAATAGACATGACTAGGAGGCAATTTCACTTGAAACAATCTATTTTGGACGGGGAGCGAGTAACGCTTACTTTTTTGCTATTTCATGTGAACCGCAATACATATTGATTGCATTTCAAATATCGTTTTGGCATTTCATTGTAAATGCATTGATGCATCACATGTAGGCCAAGTATTAAAATATGTGTTGAAACGTTGTGCAGCGTGTTATTCACGTGCATTTGAACATTGTTGGCTTGATTAGAATAAAATGTATGAAAATCGTATATGGTTATGCCCTTCTCAATAAAAAAATGATTGTTGGGCATTTAAGTAAGCACTCAGCAACGAATTTAATTGCGTCCAATAAATCTTCAGAAATTGCGCCACAGAAATTGTCTTATCGAGACCAAATAATTAATTTTGTTTAATGAATTTCCGTGCCGAACGTCAGCGTTGAATTATTTAAAGTTGTTAAGCAAACAGCCGCTCTCTCAACGATGAGATTGCAATGGACGAAATTGGAATGGACATTAGTTTGATCGACATCTGTTTTTGCCTCGAAATTTATATCATTCTTGTTTTTATTTTACTGAAATCAAAGTTAGTTCGACCTCTTCGTTGCTAGGCTATCCAACGTATTTGTTACTTCAAGGTATGTTTGAAACAATAAGTATGCTAAAGTAGTTGTGATGATGAGATAGGATTACACTCGATGTTTTTTTGTGGAAGTGAAGAGCAGAAGAGAGGTTTGTGGTATTGGCGGCGGCCAAAGATGCACGAATGACATAATCCGTGAATAATGATGAACAAAACCGACGGTAAATGCATTTTGGTGTGCAGCTACGGGCCCAGACAAACGCGATTTGATTTTATAAGCGTTGGCAAGCAGCCACCAGCAACACATCACACTTGCTTGCTCGTTACATTGCCTTGACAGACATTGGGTAATGTAAGTGAATCCCCCACACACTAGTTGCCTGATTTAATTTAAGGCTATGAATATTAAATAATTTTCTAGTTAGATTCATCTACTCTGTATGCAAATGTATGCTATCGTTTGTGAAGATATGTAGTACTTGTCTGTACAAGTACACTATGTGGTAGATGGTGTACATTTACGTGAGAGAACAAGAGAGGGAGACTGAGTGAAAGTGTGATGACTGCTCAGTTCATCGTCGGTGTAAATCACACAGTAATCGTCACACCAGTTGAGGGAGAGACTCATTGCAAATCATTATTTATTTTGTAGAAAAGTTTTATATGCGACGACATCGGCATTCCAAAGTGTGTGTATTTGTTTTTTCGTTTATATGGGAGCGTACTAACTGGCTGCTACTCTGCGACTGACATGAACAGCGAATACGGAACAGCCAATCAAATGCAACCAAATTAAACGAATGCAACGGAGTAGCAATTGGCTTAAGTTACTTAGAGCACCAAGTGAATGAATGTAATATTCTTAAAATGTTTTGATGTGTGCTTTCTCACACCTTCAGTCGCCACTGTATTGCGTGCTCACACACACGCACATCGCACACACATTCAGTAATCATGTATCGAAATGACGCCGGGCAAATTATTGATAATTTGGCATTTGGATTATAGACAGCGTGCAAAACGTTTGCCACTCATGTGCACGATTATAAATCGAAATATTGGACGATTATCAGAAATGCGCTTGATGTGGTTATGAATGTGTGTGCGTATCTTCGATTTCAATTTAGCTAATGTCGGTTTGCCCTCTCTCCATTTCATTGGAACTCGGTTCGATTTGCATCAAAAACATGTCGCTTTCTATTTCGAAGTTCACCACACAATCGGCTTTTACGTTTTCGGACCGAATATTTAATGCATTCAATTGAATGATACTTGTGAATGCAGCTTGCATTAGCCATTGCGATTACTGATTATTTGGACCGAATTTGAATTTAATTTAGCTTCGAATTGCGTTTGCAACGAACTAACGTCAATTTAAATTGCAATAATTTTACCGAGTGACACTTGGACGTGTGCAAAACCCACGATTATTTTGTATGCTGGTGCCAGTGGCAATGCCTGTGTCTGTATACTCTTCGAGCGGTGATTAGCGCCTCAGCTGCGTCTGAACACTTTGCATATGTATCGAAAATGATTGCAATAATTCAATAAGGTAACAATAAAGTTTAAATATTTAACCACGCAAGCACGTTTCACATGCCAATTCCCCATTGAATGTGCCACATCAATTTAGCTACTCCACTCACAAATGGGAATCATAGTTTCAACTAAAAACGATTTCAAGAAAAATCCACCACATCATCGTAAAGGCATTCAAACCATAGCATGAAGATAATGACAGCTGGGCAACGCAAGCAATGTATGAGAGTGGAACATTGTTGTGGTACAGGATCAGCGGTTATCAGCTGAAACTACGGCACTGCGATCGGCAAGCGTTCATAAAAGTATAGCTTAGCAGCATATCGAATACTCGGCATAATATGCTTGCATATCGATCTGCTGCGTTCGCTATGACGCGAAAGTAATGGATTGGTAGTGGTATTTGCACAGTATCGACGCACACACACAAACTGAACTGATGATTCACTAAGAACCACACAATGAAAACACACAACCTAATCGTTGCGTTCGGGTCGTAAAGAACGCAGCATATCGATATGCAAGCATATTATGCCGAGCATACGATATGCTTGCTGCTAAGCTATACTTTTGCGAACGCTTGGCGATCGGCATTGCCGGTCATATTCAAACTTTCATCGATATTATCATAATGGGGCGATATCAAAGTATGAGAGAGAATAACACAATATTCAACGTCTCTTTCTCTCTCTCTCTCTCTCTCTCTCTCTCTCTCTCTCTCTCTCTCTCTCTCTCTATCTCTCTCTCCTTAAATTATTTCCATCATTTAATAATAGCATATGTTTCTATAATAAAAATTGGACGTGGAAAATATTGCTAATCATTTATCTTTTTTTATAGCTTAGCATGGAATTAGTAAATTGAAAATGCGATGTAATATGAATAAAAACTCATTCGTTTTCTTTTTATTCATTCGATTTGTTTCGAATAGGGTTTCACCTGTGAATGTGTGAATAAATTTTATTGGACATTTTCCAATGAAATCCCAAATCGTAAAGCAATCGTAGTCTCAAATTGCACACGTAAATTCCAGTTCACCCTTTTATATTTCATTCTCCTTCTCTCGTTTTTTTTTTGTTTTTTTTTCTTTTCTTCTAATGGCATATTTTCCTCATTTCACTGATTCGCTTTCTGTATACTGTCTTATTCTTTTTTTTCTTTCTTATTTTTTATTGTTCGTGTACATAAAAATATTTCGTGAATAAAGCTGAATGAAGAATGAAAATGATGCACATTTGAATACGTTAAATTTATTGGGTTGAATGGTGAATGGTTTTTTGTTGTGTGTGTGTGTGTGTGCTCAAGACACCGGAGGTTGAGAGCAAAAGAAAATGTTGATACATTTTTATTGCTCGGTGTGTAAATTAAATTGCCGAACAGAAAAATACACATTTGAAAGCATGAATAAATTGTTGGCTGTATTTGGGTGGATGTGTTTGAATGTAATATGAGTATGAGTGTATGTGAGGCAGAGATACAGAGACACACAGAGAGATGAATCTAAACGTGGTACAATTTGTACAGTGGCATAACGGGCTAGAGAATGCGGAATCGATCGATGAATATTGCAAAGTAACGAGTGAATGAATGGGCGCGAACGAGAAAAGGCGCATTGATGGTAAATGGTGGTGCCGGATGTTGCAGCACCAAGTTGCATTTCCAACTGAATTTGCCGTTTCAACCACTTTTCCATTTCCATCCACTTGAAGTCAAATTGAATAGAACGGAAATATATGGGTCTTTTACGATAATGTTATTAATATTATGTGTATTGTTATTATCGCCATAATCATCGTAATATGCTTAAGAAAAAATATCAACGAGTCTGTCAATGCTAATTTCAACTTATTTGGCGCATAAGGAGTTCAAAACACCTTTACCAAGTAAATTCGTACAAATCGAAAGCATATAAGTTGTTTTGGAATTTCTCTTGAGATACAATTTTGATCGAAAAAAATAAAAACGTCCCTTTATTCAAGGCCAACACTATTGAAATTCATTATTGGTTGGCTATCAATTTTGGCGTTATTCTCACTTCAAAGTATTATTATCGTTTCGAATAGAGCCGTTTCGCCAGTCATAACTTTGCATTCAGTCAGCGTACAATGGGCATTCCAGTTAGTTTGAGCAAATTTGACTCTATGGAAGAGGGAGACGACGAAACAGATAAAAAAAACATGTGTGTAATTTGATGATAATCTCATGGAATGATACTCCAACTTGTCTGACATCGTTACACTTATATTAGGCTATTTCCGTCATTGTTTTACCAAAATTCATCACATTTCTTGAATAATCATGCATTTGAGCAATCTCTTCCATTTTACACAGGGCTTACGATCCAATATATTTATTCGTTTGAATGTTTTTATGTGATAAATTTACCGTATAAATCCAAGAAATAACAATGAATTCTATTGAAAGTCCACGTTGCTTTGTGCACCAATTGAAAGTTCACCCAGAATCTTTGGGCGACAACTTAGAATGGAATCCCATGTTCTATTTCAATACGATAAATTTATCGCATAAAAATATTCAAGCTAATAAATAATAAATTTATCGGATTATATGACCTGATTTTATATCATCGTTCGAGCATTTTTCGAATAAAACTTTCCATCAACGCTTGTCACGTAGTCAATCGACAGCAAGTTGTGTAACAGCTTACATTGAACAACTCATGAAATACACTCGATGAACGAAATAAACTCTCCGTATTTTTTCGGTCAGTTTCACAGATGACACACTTTTTCATCAACATCTCAATTGAGATTCAGTTGACTGACTGAAATAATTCATGACAAGTCAAGACAATGAACAAGTCAAGAAAATGACTTTTTCTCATTGAATGACAGTTTAATAAATTATGACATGACAATGAATGTGTAATCCACGCGCTCGACATTTGAAATTTCTATTCCTTTAGAGAATATACAATTGATACAATTTCGTTAACCGCTCTTCGTTGTATATCAGCATACTTCGATTTAAAATTCAAGGAGCTGTTTGTTTCACACAGAATATCGATAACTAAACAGTAGCATTCATTGTTTGGAATGAGCTTAAAAACAGGCATAACTCATAACAGATTGAATGCACTCGAAGTGTTGTTATTAAGAAGAAACAAACGAAAACTTGTAACTTGATACCCTCGAAACTAACCAATAAAAAACATTTAACCGGTAATGTATTCAATTTTCTAACGGAAATGCTTATTTCTACTTTTCATATGCTTATTTTTAGCACTAGGTACATTTAATGTAATGAAATTGCACCATAGCGTGCAATAAAAGTTAACTGTTTGAAAAAAAATAAAACAATCGAATTTAAATAATAAATGATGTTCGTTGAGCATTATTGCAATAATTTTGGACATTACATGTAGTGCTAAAAGGTTTGTTGCATCAACAAATTAAAAGAATGGAAGAGAGCATACTTTTCGAGCGAAGCGAACCTTCTTGTTTTTTATTTGATTTAAGCCGATGACATGGATGAAATGGAAAAAAGGTCATTCAAGTGCCAATATTTCGTTTATTGAATATGAAAAGAATAATGTTGTCATCGGCATCGGCGAAAAAGACCAACATTATTGTTTTGGCATCAATTTTATGCTCTCATTTTGACTTCTGGATTGGAGGGTCGAATTGAAGTACCTTCCACTTTGACAATCTACGAATGTAATATTCTCTGGCAATTTATTAAAGCAGGAAGCAAACATATTGCAATTGTGTGATGTTGAAGCAACGTCACTGACAAAAAGCCGTCTGTATTTGACCAAGTGAAAATGGTTGAAGTCGTTTGGATGGGACTATTGTCACTGCCATCATAAAAAGGTATGAAAATAAGGCATGACGTTTGTTAAGAACGAGTTCTCAAAAGTAATTTTCAATATTACCATTCTTCGAGCTATTGAATAGATTGTGATCCTATAAACAGGTGTACGTATCAGTGGCGGATTATCATACAAATTTTAACAACCATGCAGTAGGGCCCCCACAGTCATAAATAAAATGATACTAGATAGAATGGACTTTGAACAAATTCAAACAAATTGCTAGGGTTTTTCGCCGAAAAAATACAAAAACTCGTCCTACATTCGTGAATGCTTACGAATGCCGTCGAATGTTGGTACATGCACTCACACAACTACATTCATTCATGTTCGCGCTCAGTTAAAATGTCATAGCCAACTGGCACAGTACAATCATGTTTAAATGAACATTTAATCGAAGATTTAATAAAAATTATCACCAAATCTGATTTTGATACTGATAGTTCCATTTCATCAATTAATTTAGAAACTATATTGGAAATCGGATAACATCTATAAGCGAAAATAACATTATCTGAGAAAATACATTATGCGCATTTATTCCTACAAGACATAGTGTTCAAGTTGACAAAAAAGATTGAGAATGATGAAAATCGGCGAAGTTTTGTTTGTGGTGTCAAAGAAAGAAAAAGCATTTTTTTTCTTTTGGGGAAGGCATCAATCCATGCACAATGCGTATATATCTATACATCGAAGTGAGCTGTGGTACGCACACGAAAACCGGGGATCAGCCAATAAACCAATTCGTTAGCCAAAGATATTTGAAAATGTCCAAAGCATTGTAGCCATTATATAATCATAGCATCGCAGCAAGTACACTCCGTGACACATAACAACAACAAAATACACACATTTAGTTTTAGTTCGGAACACTGTGGAATCAAAATATATGGAAATTCTAGATGGCGCCATCAGTAGAGAATATGATGCTGCAATGGTACGTAATAATATAGCATTTGTCGATTACCTTGATATAACCAATATGAATTGCCACGGCAGCAAATTCCAGATAATCGACATCACAAGAGGACAAGCACACAGATTGGGGATTGCTTAAAAAAAAGAATGAAACAATTCAACCATTTTCCAACTATATTTGTTTTTGGGGCGAGAATATCTCGGTGTCCCTTATGTCGGGGCGGACGAACTATAACTTTTTAAACTATTTTCGCCATGTGATTCAACTGTGAAAGTAAAAACAAAAGCTAATAGACTTTGCTTGTGCAGCCATTGTTCCGAATGTATTTGAACTTAGTTCGAACTTGAAGTAAGGTGAGGTTCATTTAATAGACGAGAAAAAGAAGGAGAGCTCAAGTTGAGAGAGAAAGCATATTTTTGGCACAATTCTTTTTCAAAGGTTGGACATGATGTGCATTGTGCACATCAACCGTCGATACATCAAACCAATTGCTGGGCCAATATTCGGACGTTCGTGTACATATTTCGTATCCGGAATGAAAATGAATTTGGTTGAGGAAACTTATCTGATCTGGTTTTCGCCAGAAACTACACGAATATGAATATCGAAACACTTCGCTCCGTTGCTTGCATCAGTGCAAGCAATCAACCTACTTGATGGTGACGCACACATGTCACATGACAAAATGTTGATGTCAGATGGCAACTAAACTCCTGAAATGGAAGCAAATGCCGCTGCAAAGTTGTGGCGGCTGGAATTATTTGTTTGGTATTGAACTTCGTTCTCCAAAAACTACACGGCGAACAAAATTCACTATTCACTGGGGCCACCACGAACTAAATTCATTTCTGAAAAATTCTGCTTCAGTCGGTAAAAAAATGTAAGTTTGGCCGCCGAATAAAACAGGTTCGCGACCGAAATTTCGCCTACTGAGCACTTCTGCCAATATATATTTTTGTATACTTAGCGATTCTGTGGTCTCTGGTTATTGCAACACAAAGGGATCCGGTGCAAAAAAGACTCGAAAATATTCGGCTCTAATCTATCGAAACTTTCAAATTCAACCCCTCCAACGAAAGCTAGAAACACAAACATGAAAGAAAGAAAGAGTCTCAAAGAAGAGAAATGGAGAAGCGCAATCACAGAGTGATGTGATTTCCATTAAATGGCCCAATATTTATTCATCTCACATAAAGGAATAACAAGTGCAACCATTTTTTCGGAAAAGTGAAAATGCCATAAATTTATCGAGATGACGCGACTAAACCTTGCCGTAGCTAGTAGTTAGTTGGCTACTTGAAAAGGATCTGAAAACTGACATTATGAGATATGAATCAAATCCACGAAACATCGATAATAAGCAACGAAACAGAGAATGGAAAAAAAGGGTGCGCTGGCCAAACAAATTCAAGAGTCCTGTGCAAATGTTTTTATTCAGTCAACTGACTAAATAATCAAAACAAACACAGATTATCATTTATTCCGGTTGTTCCGCTTCTTTTGAGTCGGTTTTGTTGCCTGTAATGGAGATGTGATACAAATCACAGTCGAACCATTTCTATAATAGGATGCGAATCTGATTTTGGATTTGAATGCAAATGTTTTTCCTGATCTAGGGGGATTTAAGTCGTGCGGATGGCGTTCGAATTCAATCGAATAGCTACAAATGCTAAAGCGAATTAATATTTAATATTTATTATAATAAATATTTTTTAGGCGAATTTCCAATCATTAATGACGTCAATTACAACAAATTGAAATGAGTAAGCTTGTGTAAGAACAGCCAGTGAATGTTTACGAATGCCTGCATGCGAATACTTTGTTCAATCGTGCATTTACGGACCTGCGAATTAATGGTGTTTGGTTCGAATTCTATGTATTTTTTTTCGAATCAACGCTCTTCTGTGTTGTATGTTGCAAATAAAATAGTATTTTAAAATACCGAACCTGCCATTCACAAATAGTTATTTCCCCTAGTCCTGATGAGGTGGACCCGCAATACATATAAATTGTTACGGTACGGACATTTCCTTGAGAAGAAAAATTATAAGATTTCTCAAAATGCTAAGAATATTCTGAAAAAAAAATCTCGAGCTTAGTAGTAAATTCAAATGTGTTTGCACTAATACAAAACCATAACAATTACATTCGGAATAGCCAACGTCTTTTATGTCGATGTTTCAGAAGTAGTAAATGAATAATGTGAATACAACACAACGGTACAATACGCCATACCATACAGAAAACAGTAACGTAACAGAGACCAGTACGAGGATGAATATTCATTGGTTGATTGTGGGCAGACCGAGTGAATTTTTCATCTTGTTATGTATAAATTATGCAAATAAAATTTTGGTTTTTCCTGTTCGTTTTCTACTGTCTTTTTTCACTCATCCAGAAAGCAACTGAGAGGGCTTCTTTGGTCGAATCCTCAAACCTTTGAAATTGAAGAAGATTTCATTTTGATAAAGAACCGTTGCAGATGATATCTGGTGAAGTTTTGGTAAACATGCATGTGACTGTGTCAGATTCTGAATTCTTATTAAATGAAACTCGAAGTAAAATTAAAAGAAAATTCATCACTGATTGACTTATTTGTGCGAGTGTTTGTTGATCGTAACGAACAATGGAAAGAATTTGAGTGAGAAATTGAAATGGAATTCAGGTGACTTCGAGACCAAAATTTTAAACTATGAGAAATTTGTAATGCGGTGAAAAAAACATGGTGCGAAGGAATGAATGACTTCAAGTAATATAGCAATGTGTCAGTTTGTTCAACAAAAAAAATGTGCAGAAGAAACGAAATGAAAGTATACATGTAATGAGCAATTGTATGTAGATTGCAGACGCTTCGCTGAATGGCTTGTTGAAATTTGTGCATGAGCTTTTGTCATTTCATTTACTTTAAAATGAAGTCTTCAATGAATCACAAGCTGATCGAATTTCCATTTAAGGGATGGTTACCTCGAGAATCGCGAACATCGATGAAGAAAAGAAGCGACAGAAAATTTCAATTTTAAGCGCTAACAATTGCTTTAAAGTAGTTTGATGGCGGAAAAAAACGCTAGATTGCTCGAATAATTAGTTTGGCACGGAACCAACCAATTCAGCAATTCAAGTTTCTGTAAGCTGTGATCTAGAAATGTAATAAAAATTTGTGAAGGGGCGACAAAGCACCCACTGCCGGCATTCGCGCTGAATCACGTCACTTGAGATGTCTCACACTCTGTAAGGAGCTGCTATGATAACAAAAAAAAAAAAAATTCAAAAAGGTACCTTTTTCCATAAAATTGAAATGTACTATCTGTACTAAGAACTTTGCCTTCGCAGCAACAAGAAAAACACGCACACACAATATCATTTAACTTATATCAATCCACAAAAAACTCATTACATTCATAAAAATGGAATTGATTTATTTTTATTTGTTGTGTGTACTTTTCCCCCAACTTGCTGTCGTGCCATTCACTATTCAGATTGAAAGGTCTCTCTTTTTTGTGCCCTTCAGTTTTTTATTTGCTCCGATGTTGGCAAAACGAAAAAAAAGAACTAATAAAATGGGAGAACAAGTTACCAAACGGAAATTCAAGTGTGTTGCAGTTTGAAAACAACTAAATCCCAGTCAAACGAGAAATGATTACAAAATGGTAAAGTCACATTTTTCGTGAGTGTGTGTAAATCGACCAATCGAAACATAGCCTCTGCTTATCTCTCGATCGTTGTGAATGTGTATATCGCTTTCAATTGCTGTCTCATTTGTTCTCTAACAATAATAAAATATTCACAGAAGAACGTAAAAATAGCAACAAGAGAAACATATTCATTGACGAAATGGAGTTACGAATGCGAATCGACAAAAGTGACTATTGAGAGAGCGAACAAGAGATTGGCAGCCAATTGAAAATGAAATTTATTTACATTTAAATATTTTTCTGATTTGAGTGGCACACTCTTATTTCATTCTTTCTGTTTGTAATTTCTCATTTCATTTCACTTTTAATAGTGCCTCTGCTTGTTCTAATCTCGTTTCTCGTTTTCGCTTTGATTTTTTCATTACGATTCTTCTCTCGACTAAATGATTTTTTCGTACCGTACACGATTTATTCGGCTGATATGATCGATTACGACAATATCGTTTCGATGATGTGCACAATTTCCACTTTGCCAGAGAATATAATCAGTTCTGAACGGGCTTTGTCTTATCCAATTGATAGCTTGATCCGGGATGAATCTTTTCAAGGGGCGAAAAACAAGCGAAATATAAACTATTTATTGAAAACCCAAAACTCAACATATATTGAAGTGCATTTATAGAGTGCTAAACGTCTATTTTTCATAGCAAGTCTCACAATAACTTCATCATCTTCTATTGCTACATCTCTATGGATGCTTAAAAGTGCTAAAAAATATTCATGAAAATGGCCGAAAAGTATCAAAATAAATTTTCACTTGCTAAAGAAACAAATATTTGCTTTCACCGTATGCTTCAGTCTACGCACAATGCAAGCTAACAAATGAAAAAAAGCGATCGCCTTTTTTCTCGTTCATCAGTTTTCAACGTCGTTGATAGCGTCTTAGATTCATCTTATGAATTATTGAAATTATTAAAAAGCTGTTCATAACAAATAAACTCTCGTTGTCTTATCGTTTTTCGTCTGTTTGCTCGTATATATATTTAAAGTTCTCGATTCGGTTCTTTTACTGTGTGGTTTTTTGTCCGTGCGCTACTTTCCTTTATATTTTTTCTGTTCGTCGGTTTTTTTTTCGGGAGCTTCCTATCCATTGGCAAATACCTTCTTTTTTTACCTAGTTTACTAGTCTTGCTTTTGACGATCCATCTTTTTCTCTGAATTATTAACAACCGAAATTATTTTGTAGCAGCTGAAGCAGCAGAAGCATCAGCTTCAGTGATACACATCGAATGTTTTGCTTGCGTATCACTTTTCTTGTTTTGGCCCGTTTCAATTTTGGGCTTGTTATATTTTCTTTTACTTTCGTACTGATTACCAAGTCGACAGACTTTCACCCCGAGTTTTTCTTCGTCTTTGAGAGAACACACACACACACCCTCTCTCTCTCTGTATTCCTCTCTATCTATGCAAGTCTTTTTTTTTGGATTCTCTGCGTTAGCTTTTGCTAACGTTGTCACAAAAATAATAGAAATAAAAACTCAAATAAAAATTCATGGCGCGAATTGGAAATGATTTCGAATAGGAATAAATATGTGCGACAGTTGCGCCAGTACGAGAATACACGCGACAATCTTTCCAAGGGAACGCATCCCGATGAAAAGCAACAGCACCAATTTTCATAACTTATCTTTATCAGATTGTTTCTTTTTTCGTCCCTCTTTTTCTATGTGTTTTTTTGCCATATTTGAGTATTCAATGTGGTCGTTTTTGGCATAATTTTTATTTGAATTATTTTGAGTTGTCATCAATGTCCAACAGATGAAACAAATATAACGAGAATTTAAGCAAGTAAGGCAAATAAAAATGAAGAGATATCCGTTGTATCAGCGAGAAATGGAATGAAGAAACAATGATAAAAAAATAGCAGTACACACAGAGAAAAAAAGGTTTAGATTTACCCAACCAAAAGTATAAAAAACTGCAAATCTCAATCAAAGTTGAGAAAATCTCAGCCGATTTTTTTTTCCAAAAAATTCGAAATGTTTAAAAAATGATTCTCTATGTAGAAAAACAAAAAGAGATTTTCTCAACTTTAGTTGAGGATTGCTGTTTTCTATATCTTGGTAGAACAAATCTAAACTTTTCCTCTGTGCATGTAGCAAGAAAGACCAGCAGAAAGTTGCCTTATTGTTTAAATTGTCTTTGCTGAATACTGAATGTGGCAAGGGAACGACGTGAGTGAAAATACGAAAAATCTCGTTTTCGAGGCTATATATTCCACATTCTAATTTTAATTCGAATATTTACCAAGTTCATTGATTTAGAAGTGGATTCAGTGAATTCGAATCCAAAACAATCTCTAACGATGTAATGAAGAAAACTGGGGAAAAGTATAAATTTCCATTTCATTTTATATATGTGTGGGTTCAATCTAATATAATGTGACGTGATGGACAGCCGCAAGGGAAGCAGAGAAAACATTTTATTGGACGCGCATACTTGTGTCATCATCGCCGAGAGATACTAACATTTCTATTTCGTTGTGAAATGATTCCTCAATTGTATTTACACTTTGTAATGGTTTTGACATTGACACCACTATTGATGATTCTAACAGAGAAGTTTTGATTGTATGAAACAAATCAAACAAAATTAGCAATTGCATGAGAGGCTAATGATGGTGTGTTTGTGTTTGTTCGCCCTATAATTATGCCATTAAAACTAATAAGTTGCCACCGCAAATGTAATACACATGCGAGAATGGCCGCTTTCCATTCCAGGGATATTTGTTCTGGTTCAACATTTTTCTGATTATCAATTTGTTCTCAATTGATCCGTGGACTCTCAAGAGAACGCTGAATGTCGGTCATTGTACCATTTAGTACGTGACATTTGAACAGCCATAAGAATGCGAAGAAGACTACTATCAATTCTAGACTAAGAGCTATGGAGCTATAATTATTTAATTATTGCAATTTGGAGGATGATGCGATTCCCACGATCCAATAAAGAACGATGTCCAAACGTGTACCAATTTCACGTTTCCATTTGATTTACATTTAGACTTCATCTCAAGTCTCAATGTAAATCAAATGGAAACGCCAAACTGGTTCAGTTTTACATGAACTGTCAGGCACTCTTCCTCTCTCTCTCTCTCTCTCTCTCTCTCTCTCTCTCTCTCTCTCTCGGCGCTTTAAAATTTCACGCCATTGCGAAAATGACATTATTCCCTTGATTACCGTAGCGTCTTCACCATTTTCAAGTGCTGTTTAGTAGAATGCCAAGTCAAACACGTAGTAATTTATTATTGCAATTTTGGAGCGAGGAAAAAAATTGAACGCATGCTCACATACAGGCACACTTTTAACGAGCCAAGAAAATATTATATTCTACCAAATTATAGAATGTGAACTTTGTTTTTCATTTTATGTGTTTTCTTTGTTTTGTAAATACGGTTAATTTCATTTCTTAATGTGTCCAATTTACCGGTACGTTTGTACATTGTGCGGAGCAAAATTTTCTAAGGTGTGAATCTTCATAAAGCGCAATAATCCTCAATGTTTGTGCTATTTTTTATTGTTTGAAGCTCAATTAGTTTTTTTTTATATTCGCCGCACTTGGAATGAACTGAATCTGTTTTTATCGGTTCACCAAATTACGTTTGTTATGATCATCCGACAAAGATTTGAGGGCATCTTTTATGACGACTCACCAAGTGTTCACGGAACGATCAAAACTAATTGCAACCGAATCCATAATTGTTGTCGATTTTATTGTGGCAAATGTAAAAGTCACAAGGTAAGCATATCGATTGTCATTATTGAAGCACGAAAACGTTTTGAAAATGTAAACGCAGCTGGTGACGGTGAAGTAGTGAAAATGTACCATTACGTTCATACAGGTTGGTGAAGGAGTATAATCGTTCTTTCAACTATGGTACTTAGCGCAATTCTCTTGCTTTTTTCAGCAACCAGAGCAGGGGCGAGGTTCGGAGATATTTTGAGATTTTATTTGCTTTTGCCGTTATTCCTTTTCATAAATTCGCATTTTCTTTTGTAGCTAAATTTCAATATCATTATATTTATGCGCTTCGTTCACTTCCACAATGGGATTTGTTCCTTTCAATTGCAATCCATTTGTGAGCGGTGAATGTGGTGTACAGAATTTGAGCGCTAGCGTAAGCGAACGATGGAATAAAACAGACGATAAAGGTTAAGAGAAAACGGTGGCGAGTGAAAAGGCGTGCATCAAGCGTTTTACTGTTCCACACATGAAATGTGCATAGGAACAGTATTGTTCACAGAAGAAACGTCAAATTTGAGTTTCACCAAATGTCATACTGAATCATGTATTTACAATGATTTCGATAGATGTCACCACGGCGAAATCTATCAAATATCTATCGAATATCATTTTAACTTTATGTTTCACCATGAAATTAGATTGAAGTTATCACGATTCTGATACATTTTGCCGTGGTGACATCTATCGAAATCATGGTAAATGATTCGGTATGACATTTTATTATTTGACGTTTCTTCTGTGTTTATGCCCTGAAAACTCAACTCCAGCGAGCTTGATGTTTTTTTAAATTTTTGATTTGAATGCTCAGTTCTGGTATCTTCGGTGCAAAATGGCGTCGTCGTCACAGTAGCCGTTTCAGAGCATATGGCATTCAAGTGCACATGGTCCAATTCCAAAATGCCATTTTACAATTTTCACATGCAGAAAAGTCAGGATTACGAATGTAATTCAATTTATTTAAGACTTGAGCTTTAAATTGAAGCGAATCAACTATTTTAACAAACGCAAAAATGGATGAAAGTGGATGAAACTAGGGGGTTTTAACTTAAAATATAAATACATATAAACGCCTATAAACGTCTATAAATGTGTATAAAGCGTAAATATTGTATATATTTTTTTAAAAAATATGAATATATATAAACATCCATAAACGTCTATAAACCGAAAATATGACGTATATTTTTCCAAAATCAACCACGAATATAGTGCATATATTTAAATATGCGGCAGCCATTTTGAAAAAATAAAAAAATATATTCGTGTATATTGACAAATAATGCGTATAAACACTCAAAATACGTGAATATTATACAAAACTCTTGAATATCGCATATTTTTCCCTCGATAAATATACATAAATGCCCCTAGGGATGAAAGAGACAACACTACTGAATATGCAGTGCACAGCACAGCACAGCACACAGCGCACTTTTTGCTTCAAAAAGAGATATATTTCCATCACATTTAACATACACTACACCATACTCTCGTTCCAGATTCGATTTGTAAGAGAGAAGAGCTTTTTGTACGAGTATAGCCAGTTGTTATTTCTCTGAATTCTTTTCTCTTCTTTCTTCTCACGTTCTATTTTGTTACTGTTCTCGTGTCTGTTGTGTGTAGTGCAGACTATGTTATGCGTCTTTGGGTATCATCCAAGCATCGTAAAAGACAAATTATTCAACTTATGATATTAATTTCGAAGCATAGCCGAAGCGATTCAATTCTGGAAAATAAGTATTTTTGCCGTGTAATTACTTTTGGATTTATAAACACATTGAGAGAAAGATTAAAGGAGAAAAAGAGAGCGAGAGAAAGAATGAGAAGAGAGGTGTGAGCAACCAAAGGTAATGGTGAAGGAGTTTTGAGGGTAGATTTTCTGGGCAGTCTGTGAATGGCACACGTATGTATTCCAGCGCACCGGTGGATATTCCAACGATGGAATAAAGTCGCGATGTTTATTGCTGAGAGAAAACGAAATAAAACGAAGTAAAACGCGCTTAAGCACGCCGTAAAGAAAATGAAAACTTGTGAATGTTATTCATTCATTATGAGTTTGTAAATCAGTTTGTTTTTGTGGCTGCGAAAACTTGCACGCAGTCAGCACAAAATTCTATCACTTTTTTCTTTCACTTTGGCCAGATTTGGGCACACGAAAATTCAGTTTTCACTTTGTGAATATGCACGACCGAGCGTTTCACAATGTTCAAATTCTATTGATAATTTGTCATTTGATGGCAGCGAACGATGACGATGGAAGTGGCTGTATGGCGACGGGCTGAATTATGTCTCGAGGAATGACTATGTGTCCGGACGTATGATGATGAGGATCAATGTCAATGCTCTCGAGTGTGTGTGTGTGTGTGTGTGTGTGTGTGTGTGTGTGTGTGTGTGTGTGTGTGTGAAAACATACAAAATAACTTTTCGAATCGCTTCATTTTACTATGCACGATAATGTTTGTGTTAATGTTTATTGAACTGGCATGTTGCGTGATTCGGAGTTCAGTATTTGGCTTGGCATCGGCCACGGCCATATCTGCTACTGAATTGCAATGGTAAAGTTTCCATCGCCGTCATATTTTTGCAGCAGCCGTGCAAAAAATGTGAAATAACGAAATAAAGAATCAAGACCAAAGTTTTTACCTAGCTTCCTTGAATGTATCATTTTGATTCGTTTGTTACCTCTAGCGAGTTTCATTTTACTTAACTTCTTTCTTGCTTCCCTTTTTACACTATATATTTATCAAATTAAAAACCTCTTGGCGCGGTAAAAACTCGTGTTGCAAGCGAAAGCGATACACAAATCTACTGATATCTTATTAACTTCCGTGAGTTTCAGTGAAATCGATTCAATGTACAGACGAACAAACATAAGCCCCTTTTCATCAGTATAAAGATAAATGATTTTATGAACTAAATCGATAGATTATGTTGTGATTTATCGATTTAGTTCATATAACTATTAATTTTTATATTTTAAATACCTTATTTTATCGATTATCGTAATTAGGAAAGTGCATCGTAATATGAACGTGTTATCGTAATATATTGCAAGAGATTGAGATGACTTTTTGATCCGTGAAAAAGGTGTAATTTTTGTCACTTTTTCAAACCTCCATATCAGGGGAGTCATCTGATGTCAAATTTCATGTGTTTATACATCAACTCTACTTTCCGAGAAATTTCCAATGATACTCCGCTCATTATGATCGGTAATATGGTTTAAAAGTTCGAAACTGTGCGTATATATAGGCTTGTGACATTGCACTAATATGCAAGAACATAGTAGTTGCTTGCGTCACTCGCGTGGACTACCGTCCACAGTGATATTCTTTTTGATATTATTGCAGAATTTCATTTTATTATATCACATCAAATGTACCAAGTTGAAGGTTTGCGAAATGCTCCTGTTTTCAACTCGTGCCGTCTCTCTCTTGCCTTTTTGATATACTGTCTGTACATTTGCCATAAATGTTTTTTGTGTTCGCATGATGAAGCTGATTTTTTTTACTTGTTCGCTTCTTTCTTTGAGATGCGGTTGCTCATTCGCAGAAAATGTGTTGAAAATTGGGTACGCGAGAGAGAAAGAGATTGGGAGAGAACGCGAATTTTATTCTGTCATCGTATTCTGGCGTAAGTTTTACCTTGGCTTTTTCATATTTACGGTGGATTCCGTTTTGTTAAAAGTAGCAGAGCACCAACTAGTGTACATTTGCTGGTGTGCCTTTTGTGCTGCTACTGTTACTTCTTTGAGCTGGCGAATCTGCACTCTCAGGTTTTTGTGCACAGTAAAATTGCGATTAATTCGTGTTATTTTCTTATTTAATTTTTGATGATAAACTGTTGGGTTATGTTTCGTATTTAATGCGCGTATTTGCTCATCACACACTGGCGCCAAGCATTCAGCATTGAGCACTGAGTACTAAGCATTGAGCATCAAACTTACCTTCTGATGATGATAAAATTTTGAATCAAGGAAAAAGAGAAAGAGAGAGGGAGAGAGGGAGAGAGAAGGAGACACTAAACAAAACGAAGTGAATTTAATTTGGAACCCCGACTGCAGCAGCGATATCTGGTTCGTTCGTTCGTTCGTTCGTTCTACCAAATTCTAAAGACTTAATTAAGCTTTAACATACGATTTATGCAGATAAATTAGCTAATTTATCCAAAACGAAGTACACTTTATTTGATATTATTAAATCTATTTCGTTTGTTGTGTGCCTGAGCGTGGGTTTGGAAATTCACGTTTTGTGTGCCTGAGATGAAAATGTGAGAAAAAAAATGACGAACAACGAGTAAGACATGTCGCATTACAAGGGACTTTCATCACAAATGGCCGACAATGAAAGCGTCTGCAAACCGTGCGCTAAACAACCAAATTGCAGAATAATATGAAAACCAAATCAACGCTAAGACATTATTCGTTTTCTCTTCTTCATCGGGGCCACGAATTTTTGTAGTTAAATATAATTTCTCGCATCAACGACAATAATAAATGAATGACCATGCGTTGGACTGCATTTCATCCGTTTCATTTCTTGAAATCGATGCTAAATGTAGTAACATGATTATATTTACGGAATCTTTTTAATTTGCAATATCAACATTTATAATTAATAAGATTTGTTACGACACCTCCACATAATAATGGATCAATATGATAAATACCTTGAGATGTAAATAATATTCGCCGATCAATTTTGCCGCCCTCGAAACAAACATTTATTTATTTTAACATTTCTGTCATTTATAATAGAAAATAATACGTATACGTAGCACAAACGCTTCGGTTAATGAAAATGTCTTTGACTGGTAACGTAACTTTTCAAGAAAAGAAGATTCTTCTTCATAAGATGGGGGAAAAATTCCATTTTTTCCATATTTATAAATAATGTGGCGTAATTGTGAAAATGATATGTGGAATTGAACTTCTATCCTGGATGGACGTTGATTCCAGTGTGCCCTATCGTACTCATTAAGTACGCAATTTGATGTGGATTTTTCGGGTTCGCGCACACATTCGGTTATCGGGGGATTAAGCTCAAAATATTGGAATATACACGTGAATTTGTTGTTGGGTAAGATATATAAACCATTTTCCTCTTTCTCTTCTCTTCGTTCGTTTAGTAATTTAAGTTCTTTGGTCATTTTTCAAAGCTGGTAAATCACAACTTTGCTGCAGACGCATAAAAAAAGACGTATCATTATTCTCTCAGATTGGGGTGAAACCATGAGATTTTTATCAAAACAGTAAAACTGTCGAATGAATTTGTTTGTTGACGAATTCGAAAATAGACGTTCTAGTCTTTTTTTTCATGTGGTTTAATCGTAATATTCGGTGCACGATACACGTTCCACATTCCGTTCGCGTACTTTTATCATTCACCTCAATTTTAGAAAGTTTTTCAACATTAATTTGGAGACTCACGATGGGCTCGAATGTTTTTCAGTTTAACTTAGCGGGATTCGGAGTTTTCGAGAGACTTTTTAGCTTGAATGGAAAATCTACCGAAATTTCCCATTCTCAACATCATTATTACTATTTGTGAAATGTTGTTTAACCAAATGAATGGTTTGTGTTGTTGTGTGTATTTTCCGCACACTTTCGTTTGTGTTGTGTGTCAGTTAATTGGGCATAGTGAATACATAGTGACACACACGTGTGTCGGTGAGTATGTGCTCTGCGTGAAAGTAATCAAAGATCTGAACGGTTTATTGTTTTTGCCGTCAAACGTGCTAGCAATATATGATATGCTATCGGCTGCTCGAGTTACATGCACGACTGAATTCACTCAGAAAGTACGTACACAATGACAGTAAGAGAAAGGAAGAAAGAGAGCGAGAGAGAAACAGGGAGAGAGAGATAGAGAGAGGCAAGATAAACGATGACTCAGAAAAAACTCAATGTACGTTCATTCATTTAAAATGCACTCAAACGCAACGCACACACGGGAGAGAGGCGGGAGCGAGAGAACGAGAGAGGGACAGAAAGAGAGAGAGAGAGAGGGAATATATGAGCCAGATTTTGCTTTGATTGTCATCATCCGAAACGGATAATTAAATTTCACAAATAATTGAGCGATTACTTTTGAAAATTTGCGCTTCAGTTGGAATTTCCTTGAAATGTTTATGATGTGTATCTCTCTCCTTCCCGTTGTCTATCTTCCGGTTCCATATACATTTGGGCCATGAAATATGCCCCACATGAATACACAGAGGCTAAATATGCTTTGAATTTAGTACGTGTTAAATTCAAGTTCGTATTATTTTAACACTATCCCTTCAACTAGTAGCGATTCATGATTTTCTTAAGAAATTTGATTCTAACTTCTCCAACCGTAAATATGATTGATATTAAAATTTGTGCAAAAATGATTCAAGATTCGAAGTATCAATCGAATGAATTATTACCTTGATTTCATGCAAACATACGAAAACGTTCTGACATTTCATCTCCATTTATACGTCTCGTTAGTCGTCATGTTGTGACCTAAAGTTAACGGTAAAACTACAACAACAAATATACACGTTTTTAATGGTTTGGCACCAAAAACACAATTTATGTAACACTAACATCTTGATTAAGCACGAAATTTTGAAGACATATTTACATTATTGGGAACAAATTAGAACCAAAATTCGTCACTAACACCGATTTAAACAAAAGAGATATTTAGCCTAACAAGAATTCCAAAATGCTTGGCAATGCTTCGATGTCGGTGATAACCGAACAGTTTATACTGAAACGTACTAAACGTCCATACGACTCGAGATCTATCTTCAATTGAACATGAAATTTCAAATTAAAATGACACACTGATGACAGTTGCTATCGTGGTCTCCTGTTCGTTCGTTCGTTCACTTTCTGCTATTAGATAATTTTGGATACGTTGTGTTTCTCTCTTGCTCCCTTTTGCCCGATTTTGCTATACATTGCACTCTCGTACTTCATGCGTGCAATGTCTAAAATTTAGATATTCAATGTGATAATGTATATCTCTGTGTCGCATTGCTCTGGATCTTGGTGATATTAAACATATTTCAGGTGTATGAAAGTGTGTGGATGTGTCACGGCACACCGACTTTCAATCATATATCCTTAATTCAGCATCGAATTGTGGTGAATATAAATGTTTTAATTATTTTCTAATGTACGATTATATGTTGCGTGAGCATCAGCACTCTGAAACGACAGATATAGATCGAGATAGAGAATGGTTTGTGTCTATAACAAATGTACATTGTACAATCTGTACGAACTCGAAATGGCTGGCACAATGTTGTTGTTGCTCTTTTTGGCTCTTGATGAAATCAAATTTATGGGTATTTGCATGGATTAAGAAATTGATGTTGTGAAATGTTGCCGAAATCACAAAAATTGCAGATCAACTTCATATATGAATATGAAGTGGAATAACTCGAAAGCACACATAAAATTAAATTGGAGTAAAATCTCCTCCACTTGGAGTGAAATTGTTCATTTGCTTTTGAAAATAGCAAGAGTAAACGTGAGAAATTGAAGTGTGTTGTTATTTGCATGGCGAATGTATCAATTTACTCAGAACAAGGCAACTTTTACTCCAATTTTATTTTGTGTGCATGAAGGCAACAACATGGTTCACATGTCTTTTGCATTCGTATATATTTATATTCAGCGACAAATAAAGACTAAAGCGAGCAAAGAGACACATTTCGGATTTGGTTCGATTGTAATGCTTAATGCTTAATATCAATGACTTAAAGCTTACACGTGTGTGTGTGTGTGTGTGTGTGTGTGTGTGTGTGTGTGTGTGTGTGTGTGTGTGTGTGTGTGTGTGTGTGTGTGTGTGTGTGTGTGTGTGTGTGTGTGTGTGTGTGTGTGTGTGTGTGTGTGTGCAAAATGCATGTCCTTGATAATCTTGTCGATATTTTCGAAAACATTTACATGGCTGCTCGGTCAAAACCATTCTCGGCAGATAAAATTGTGTAAGCCAATCCTCTTGCACTGTTATGTCATGCATCATGGACACTTGTTTGGACACTCACACACAACGGTGTAAATGTAAATGTTCTGAGCCCGGATCAACAAAACACAAATGCCATTTTGCAATGCAGCCAAAGTAGCAACACAGAAGAGATTGAAGGTAAAGGCACAACAGCAACAGAAATAGCATTAACAGAAGCAGCATAATCTTTTTTTTTTAATATTCACCCCACATCAAATATTGCCCTTGCATGGCCCGCCTAATCGAAATCGTTGATTCATCGACTGAAGAACTGTTCACATATACACATTTGAATTGTACTGTGATGCGGTAGTTCTTCTTACGCTTCGAATTTCCTCGAATTAAAGTTCTCTTCTTCTCCATCGCTCGAATGAATTCAGTGAAAGGATTTATTCGTGAACTTATCTCGTATGGCTTGTGATTCACAAGTTGTGAATAAAATGAATTGTGTCAGTAAATCGTATTATCAAATAATAATCTCCTCTCTTTCTCTTTTTTAAATCGAAAGCGAACAAGAGACACTTGGTTCCAGAGAAAGAGAGAGGAAGAGAATGTTATTGATAGAGACAAATACCACATCTTATGAAACCTCACATTTGTCAATGTTCAGCCACAGAGGGGGGGGGGGGGAGCATGACAGGGAGTGTGCATGTGCATGAGAGAGAATTGAAAAGTTCAGAAGCGCTGAGTCAGTGCTTCAAACTCCATACTTATTTAAATTCAATAAAATTGACTTATTTTTTCGATTTCCCGTTCCCATCAAGTGTGCCATTGCGTTTTGCCACACTCTTTGATTGAGTGAGTGAGCGTATGTATGTATGTTTTGTGAAACGAAATCGAGTCTCGTTATCGATCCCTTTTCACTCGTTCATCTCTCACTCAAAAGCAAGCACAGGCATTACTTCCAATCAACGATTTTCTTTTTTTCACCATCCCAAATCGAATGAATTGATTCGAAATGTTAAAAATGTAGGTTTTTTCTCTTGTCTCTTCTTGTTGCATGTTCCCACAGCCCGAATATTAAACATGGTGGCCTATACATTTGTATGGCAATACATGTTTACCGCTCTCCGAAGCGCCACCAGTGTATTTTCAGTGAAACCGCTTTCAATTCACAGCATTGAGTTTTGGACTTATCATTTATGAATACAAGGTGGGCTCATAGTTCACTGAGAATGCAGAGATGGCGCTTTTCGCAGCGGTAAAATATTTGCTTTTAATATTCGGGCTCTGCATGTTCCTTTTTCATCGATGGCAAATGGCATGAGAAATGTTCGAAAATCCGCATTTAATTAATACGTAATAATATTATGCAAAACGCAATTTCAACAAAATATTATTTGAAAATGGTTGTTTTGAGTGAAAATTCTTTCAATCAATTCAAATGGCTAAAATAAATTGGGGCGCACAAAAATGTAAAAATGGCGTCTAAAAATATATTAAAGTGGCGCATATGTGTTAATTGACGACTAAATATAGCGAAAATAGGCGAACTAAAATGTATTTTGGCGTTAATATGCGCCACTTTAATATATTTTTAAACGCTATTTTTCCGAACAGCCAATTCAAATGAACCATCAGATTATATATACTAGGCTGGTCCAATTCAGTCAACACATTTCGATGTGTTCTACACCTATTGGTCAACAGTGTTGAAACATCACGATTTTAATTGCACATTTGCAGATTGTTATCATTTGTAATTGTTTGAAATTATTTATAATTTTATGTAATTTTTTTTATCTCGCCAAATCTTTTATTAATTGATCCAAATTGATCTCTTAGTTTGGCCCACATACTCTTTGTTACATTCACTTCATTCAATTGCATATAGTATATGCAATACCGAGTGGTCGCCACAAATCGATTGACAGCAATTGAACTACGACGTTTCTTATTCACCACGCGTCACCACAGGAAACGTTTTACTATATAACATACACTATTACTATCAAAAATACACGAAATTTTAACATATTTCATACAATAATCGATACATATGAATATTAGATCAGTCTCGTGCACATGTCAAAAGTTTTGACTCAAAACATGTTATAACAAGTTGGGGCTTCGTATGCTTAATATTGGTCGAAATTTTTAAATGGTTGAAAAATGGCAGAAAACATTCATTTTTCAGGTGGCCCCTAACTTTAGCAGGGTAGTGTAATTTTTCAAAGATCTATCCTTTTCCGACATATGAGTATTTTTTTCTACGGCTCTCGGTCTATCATTCAAGGCGTATCTCCATTTTGGCTGACAAAAAACGTTTCATTGACACAATTTTCAAACATGTTATGGGGTTGAAATTAGAATTTAAAAATTCTAGTAATGCCGAAAACAACGAAAATGCATTCGTCTTCGTCTTTTACTTTCTTTACTCTATCTTACCTTACTATTCTTCATTTCATTGAGATCGAACGCAGGACAGAGCTTTTTTTATCAGTGTTGCCTATAATCAAACGGGAAATACGCAAAGAACTGGGTTGCAGTAGCAAAATTCACATAAAGAACACAAACTTGAAGCATTTGATGGAATAAATTTCATTTTCATGGTTGTGATTCCACAATGTATTTTTTAACGGGTTTTGTGGTGATGATGGGGCATGATGACGTAGTGGGTTTGGCACGGAGAGATTTCGTGTCTTTAAAATGTTATGTCGAAAATGTGAAACGATAAACAATTGAACGTGTAATAACACTGCTTTGGTTGCGGGTTTCGGGCCTTGCATCGCTGTGACGAAAAGACTTTATTCGTTGTCTAGAGTATGAAATGAGCAAAACGATGGGAAATCGCAGACAGGAAGGAAGTGAGTGGTGCAACCAAGAGAGCGTATGAACGAATAGTGATTGGGAGATACGAGTTGAAAGTGCAATCGTGAACTGGGTACTGCACCAGCCAGTCGGTCGAGCAAGGAAGCGTTTGATCACATTGCTTTCAAGCATTATTCTCTTATCCAAAATGATGTAATCGGATTGCGAGTCACGTCACCGATGCTAACTTTTTTTTCTCTTCAACGTCTTTTCTCGAATCAATTCATTTTTGTCTGTTTTTTTTTTTAAACTTGCTCTCTATTTTTAAATCTTGCGTTCATTTTGGTGCAGAATTTTTCATGTGACATTGTTGTTTTCGGTGATTCGATTCGTTCAAAAATAATGAGCATCATTGCCATAGCCATCGTATGGCAAAGTTAGTTTTTCGGTGCACATACAATTTTGCAACATAATTGCGATTGATGTGAGCGATGATTGAGGTCGAATGAAAATGTGACCCAGAAAGAAAAAAAAGATTGGGACCAAAATAAATAAGTACCATTTTCCCGAATTGTTTTATGGTGCATTGAAAAATACTTCTTTGAGTACACTTTTGCTGTTCACCAATACTGTATGATTTTGAATAAAAATACAGAAGAATTTCGAATTATGTGCATGCGAATAACAATAACAATTCAGTTGTTACAATTGTTACATAGTTAGAATTAAAAACAAATAAAAGAATGAGAAAATGGTGGAAAAATGGAGTACAAGCCTTAAGTTCATCTAACTGCAATGATGTAGCAGCAACAAAGGCATCAATGTCAGCGTTCAACATGCAGGAAAGAGAAAAAGAGAGGAGCGAGAGAACCGCGTCATGTCAAGCTAACGAAACAAGAAAAATGCATAAGTGGAGCTTTTTATATGGTAAATGAAATTTATTTATACTACTTAAATCAGCACATGCCACGAACCGTACATTGAAACAGTTTCACTCATTTTTTGTTGTTGTTCCCCGTTCCTTTTATACTTGTTGTTCTTGAATTTTTCGATGGATTTCGTTTGCGTTTTTTGTGTTCATTGGTGGCTAAAAAAGAATAAAAGAGTGAAAAGAAAACGAGCGTATTCATTTTCATTCTACACGATGGCAATGTTGGTTGTGATGGCTTTTTTAAAGATGCATCTATCGTTTATGTGAGTTCAATGAGGAACCTATTAGATGAATAGCGAATCACTGAACAGAATGAGCGAAAAAGTGTAAGAGAGCGCTCAGCAGAATAAAATGGATGTGCGAGTGTGTGGGTGTGTGTGTTTGTTTACTTCACTTTAAACATTTATTTTTGGCACTCTATTACGATACTTCGGTACATATACTTCATTCAAACTACGTCCTTACCACCGCAAGGGCCAAATCGAATGAAGTAAGCATGGAAGCTGATTTCATGAAAACGTCAGCTAACTCTAGCTTGCTCATGCAACAACGCTTCAACCATTCTTTTCCGTCATTGTGTGCTTGAGGGGCTTATCTGTCAAGTGAATCGCACGAGTCTGCATTTAAAATATGCGAATTATTGCGAATCGCGATAATTGCGAATCTATATGACTGGATTCAAATAAATGTTAATTTTTGAAACACGCATTTAACTGAAGAAACATTAGAATAAACCAAAATGATGAAAAAATATTTCACATATCTTTGTGATTGTTATTAAAATGAATTTATTATTGATTTTATTGAAATATCAGACATTTTTATCAATATGTTTACGGAAGTAGTAGCCTAAAGCCTTCAATCCATCATCATTTTCTGGAATTTTGTCGATCGACTGTTGAAATATATCGAATAATATTTTTGTGGAATATTGTGAAATATCAAACACAAAACTCAGTATCATATCTGCATGAAATATCTTGGATACTGTCAATTTGAATCCAAATTCGACATAAACACACTGACTCGTGGTGATTCGCAGCGATGCTATTGCTATTTTGTGTGTAGCGACTCATGTGCACATCTGTATGAAATTCTACAAATCACAGCGAATCAGTGCGAGTCAGTGCGAATTGTTGCTGTTCATATGGATTTTCATTGCGAATCTCTGTTGACCAACAGTTATAAATAAGCCCCTAGTGTGTGCTCACCGTGCAGAGAGCGAGAGAGAGAGAGTCATTCTTTCGTTTTTTGTCTCTCTTTTCATTCTAGTTCTTCCTTACCTTACCACTGATGTTTGTGCACGCTGTTCATGTGCAGTGAAAATGTGCATTGACGCAATCGATTAATTTGCAATTCAAGACGGAATCACTAAGAAAGACTTGAACATGATTTGAATAATGCCGTTGATTATTGCCAAGCCAGAAAAAAAATCACTTAATGCAAATGAGGATAGATGAAGATTATTTTTGTTAGTTTTCTTGGAGTAGTACGATATAGATAGAAGCTTTTTTCAATAATGAAACACATATGAATAATTTGATTCCAATGAATAATTAATTTATTAATTGTAAAAAGAACAGAATATTCTGAATCAATCATGAACAGATCACATGAGATTAAACAGCTGTTTTATTTCTGGGCAAGTAATCCTTCAAAAATTCTTTCAATTTGAAGTTATTTTACGGGTCATCACTTTTTTCAATTCCTCTTTCATTACCCCATCCCATTGCGGATACACTGCGAGCATTCGCAAAGTTATCGTGATTGAATTATGATGCTTAATACATGTCCACGTTGAAAACTGAATACCGATATTTAAAAGATTCAAAGCCAAATTTAATCGAAACATTTTTTTCAAATTCGATTGAATTTTGAAGAATAAAAATGATGCATGTGGATTTGACATGATTTGAATGAATACGCGTGCTTATTGTGAGTTCTGGTACATTTTTTTGTATCATAATGTCAAAATTCACACATACAAACGAAAGTGCCGCAGATCAGTAGCAATACACATACTTCGCTACTTCTCGTACTATACCATAGTAGAGTGACCAAATGTGCTTGACATTTATTCTCAGATTTGCTTTTGGGTAGCGTGTATTTGAAATGATAATTTCTATCGTTTCATGGAGCAATTTTACATTTTATTGAGTGATCATGATCACTCAGATATACTACATCAGTGAAAATTGAAAACAAACTAAATTGACATGACTGGTTTTGCAGAAAAAGTGATGTCGAGCGAAGGATTCCCATTTCATTCAAATGCAAGAAGAAATAATAATAATTGAATCAGAATTGCCCTTAACTGTTGTTCAATAAATTATTTTAAAATGACTTACTTGAAAAGATTCAAACGCATCAACAAAAATACTCCCGGCGGAAAAAGGCTACGTAAACAATGTTTTAATATTTGACTTGTTGGCGCCCCATGAAATCACGGTGTAAGAATAAGAACAATCCATTGAAAATCAATGTATTGCAAATCAGTACTTTAAAAATGGCGGCGACCATTGGAGCGAAATATCATAGACAACCGGTGCCACCCGCTGCAGAAATACAATTTACTCTAATGAAAAAGTATTGCTGTATTTCATTGATTTACTATGAATATTGGAAAAAAGTGCTTAGCAATTAAATGGTATGGAAACTCTTTAAATGATCCTTCGTACAATTAACGAAGTCGTATTATGTCCAAAAATATCCGCCAACCTCGATTGCAAAGGAAATGGTTGATATGATAAAAAAGGAAGGAAGAATTGAAGCGCATAGCCAATGAAAGAAAAAATCGTTAAGATGCGACATAGTTTTAGTAAACGCTCACAAGTATAAATACACAAAAAGGCCGAAGTAGAGAACAGGAGAAAAAAAAACAACGAACTGAAAAGCAAAAGAGAAGAGAACAGAAATGAAAATAAAGCATAATAACGATGGAAATTTCTCAATTGTCGTACATATTCAAGTAAATACGTGACAAACATACTAAACGACATTGTCGACATTGCCTACGGTCTATAGTTCGAGCATTCATCGTGTATACACATTTAAACGTGTTTTATCTGTATGTTCCGGTTTGCTAAATTTCCACAATAGATTCAATGTGTGTATGTGTATACGTATATTGTAGATACATGTGTGTGTGTGTTTTTGTTGCTCTGAACCATTCAGTTCATCGTTCTCCTTTCCCGCTTTATTTGTTCAAAATGAAACAACATAATTTGTTCATGTAATGTGCATGTTAAGATGACAAGCTCGTTCGTTTTATTCTCGATTTTTTTCAACTTTTATTCAGCTCTTAGTCGTCTCTTTCTCTCTCTCTCTCTCTCTCTCTCTCTCTCTCTCTCTCTCTCTCTTCTCTCACATACACAATACATTGACGACATTAGCTAGTGGAATATGCGGCACGACTTGACTGAATCAGTGAATCAGTCTCAACGTATTATCAGAGTAAGGATGTTTCCGTTTTGATGCACTCTTTCTTTTGAGAATTTTCTTCTTTTTTTTTGTTTTACTTTTTGATTAAATATGCGCTTTCACAACGTAAATCATAATCACCTCGGGAATTTTCATGAATCATGTTTTTGCACATCAAGCGCTACTTTGGCCCAAGTGCATTGGTGTTGAGATAGAGATTGGAGTTGAAAAAAGATGGAATTTGCCAAGTTTTTTCATAAAATAAGTTTAAATTAACAAACGCCCTTTGGTCTCTTAGTAAAACTCGTTTGATTTTAGTTACACAAGATACAAAAGACAATTGGCAATTCAATGTATCATTAATTATCATTCATAATCGTTGCTTCAGAGCAGTCAAGTCTAATGTTTTTATTTGACATCAAGATCGATTCCAAATTGTGCCCGTCAGCCAATCATCATTTGGCAGCCTGAATCCTCTACCTTAAATCATTGTTTGCCCTTTCCGAAAAATGTGTAATATAAATTTTCAATTTGCATTCGTCAATTTCATTTTTTACCACCAATCGACGATTTCCAAGTGTTTCCGTGACCACTCAAATATTCATTTTTTGGCGTTGGTTTTCATAGCTTCTGTATTAATTTAATTCGGCCATCGTCATCGTTTTCTTTTTTGATTCTCTATTCTTAATGTAATAAAAATGCTATAAAAATGTCCATGACTTTTGGAATTCCTTTCGTTTACACCAGGTACCCGAATATTCGATATGTGTTGTTGTTAACCCCTAACTAAAATGAATTTATATATTTCTCAGTAGATTGGTAACAAAAAAGTGTATTCTTTTGGAGAAAAATTTAATAATTACCATTGAAAATAGGCGAAAATAGGCGAACTAAAATATATTTTGGCGTCTAATAAATGAAAAAGGGTACGCCAAAATATTTAAAATCGGCTTCAAAATAAATATATACACCAGCGAAAAATGTAAAAATTATTCCAAATTTTTTTGTTATAAATCGTCATTTCCATGTACTTTTTCATCTATGTTTTGTAATTTTGATTTGTAATTTTTTAATACAAATTGAATCACGCCACTTCCTCATTGCGCTTGATCGCTTAATGATGAGTTTCGACAATTGTATACCCAAATGACAAACGAAAGGTATACTCAGCCTCGAATTTTTTTGCCAAAATACATTTTAGTTCGCTTATTTTCGCTATATTTAGTCGCCAATTAACACATTAATATGCGCTACTTTAACGCGGATCTGTCGTTAGTGTAAATTTGACACCATTTTGAAGGGGTCTGTGAAGGAGTTTTCTATGATATCATTGTGCGATTTCTTCGAAATTTTTGGAATGTTAATATTCTGATGAATAATTGAGAAATAAATCAACTTGAGGTCGGTATCCCTATCGGGAACCTCTAGATCCCAACTTCCAGATTTTGGGTTTTAGTGGATTTCAAGCGACCTGGACGCAAATTGAACGGAATGAAGGCATAGAATCGATGTGTATATTCCCAGACTACAACTCAGACACAAATGATTCATTATATAGAAGCTGGATTAGAATTTATTCAATTCTTCAATTTTTTTCAAAAAAATGGTACCTCAAGACTCAAGGTGATTCCGGGAAAATCACTGGCCCAATTTTTTCGGCAATTGGTATTTTTCATAGCAAAAAACTAGGAATGATTGGTTTTCAACTTTCCATAGAATTTTGCCTCCGTACATGGACTTTGTTGAAAAAACGCTAACGACAGATGAAGGTTAATATATTTTTAGACGCCATTTTTATATTTTTGTACGCCCCAATTTATTTTAGCCATTACCTTTTATCGGGGAGATTTCCTTCAGAGAACTTTATCGGGTTTTCTGTGTTTATTTTTTCTATTTTTTGTTCTGCATTTATTCTCCGGCTGAAATTACATCTCCATTTAAAACCCACAAATTATTCAAATTATATATTATTAGGGGACAAGAAAGAAGAAAATTGGAAAACGCAAAAGAAAAGAGCACACTCCATACTCACACCTATCAGGGAAATTGGTTGGATTAAAGGAGTTCCTAGTTCCATGTGTGTGCTTGATTTAATGATAAAGCATTATGGCAATAATGAGGTGAATGTGTACGTTTTTCTGGCAATAATTGGATACAGCACACGAAATTTTGAAGGAGAGAGGGAGAGAGAAAGACAGCAATGTGAACATTTTTCAGAATGGGAATGAAAATGAGACGAAACCTTAAAAATTGAGCATGAAACACGACAGAGGAAGACGTCTTCAAAATGTCTGCAAAATAGCCGATTGCTGCTTAAACGTAAAAACTCAATTCAATGAGGAAACGATTTTTGCCAGCCCAATGCTGATGATTTGTTTTACACCGTGTTATGCCAATACGAATATAAAAAGGGAAACGCTTTCTATTTTCACAGTTTCCTCATTTACTTTTATTTCTTCGTCTTTCCTGCGCTCTCAATTCATTCTCCACTTCTTTTCAACTCACTTCTTATACCGAATCAAAACTGTTTTCGAGCATTTGCATTTGCTCACATTTTGCATTGAAATTGGGATTTTATGCAACAGATACTTTGCGTTTTGGAGTATCTATTGGAGAATGGTAAAGGATGCCAAATTTGCATACATATTCGCACCATTATTATCCGTTGTTTGAATGCGATTGTTTGCTTGCTACCTCCCCCCCCCCCCTTCTCTCTCTCTCTCTCTTTCTCGTTCTCTCACTCTCTGCACCTTATAAATGTACTTGTCTGTCTGCATGGCTGTATTAATGCGATCGCTTCATTTTTTTTCCATTCTCTCACTTGCTCCTTGCTACTTCACCCATCAAAAAAGTGCATACAAATAGCCACAGCAAACATTAATCGTTGCCCTTTTCATCTTACATAGGGCGTGCGAATATCCAAGTAAATCGTAAAAACGTGATGAGTGAAAATGAAGAAAAAAATATGAACTAAGAAATTGGAAATGGGAATATAGAGTGTAAACTCGCACAGCAACCGACGACCGACGATGAGGCACAGAAACCAATCAAATAGCCATTGAGTAAATGAAAGGGCAAAAGTGCCAAAATAAAACGAGCAAAGCACTGAGATGTACGAATAAAGAAGAGCCAACAACAGCGAAAAATGGATAAAGACAACATTGTGTGGCAGTGGCAACCGCTTCATGATTCTCTGTTCGGTTTTCTGTGTTATTTAGCTTTAACCAGTGTTCGGCAAAGATACTATCTTATCTAAAATGTGTGCTAAAGCTTGCAACTTGTATCTTATCTACGAAGAGTAGATGGGCAATCTTATACAAATTTACGCTGTTCACAGATTTACAAAGAAGATAATAAAATTACCGCCAATGTATACATTTAAGTCCATCAATTTCACCGAATCGAAACGAATCGAAATGTCAGATCACAGTAAATAACAGACAAATATATCAAGGTGAAATTTTCAAAGAGGACGGCGTTATGGCGTCCACAATATTCATATACAGTACTTGGTATGTCTCCGATGTACAATGCATTTTCTAAAAGAACGAAGTACTAAAAAATAAGGTATATTCATCGGACACTGTCTGTAACGTGCACTACAGAAAATATCGTCAAGTATCGAATATTGAATTGCAGCGAACTCAATATTTCTGTGCATTCTTGCTTTTCAATAGTAGTGATGATCACTACGTCGGATGGTTCGTGGCATTTAATAGTCAACTATATTTTCTAGGCGGCCTGAATGATAATGAACAAAAGACACAAAGGCACAAGATGAAGCCATAGAACCGCCCTGATCGAATTCGAAGAGAGCAAAAAAGCCAAAGAAAATTAAATGTGCAGCATGGTGAAGGCGAATAAATTCTTTTTAACGAAATTCACGAAATAAATGTTTGTATGATTCTGAAAATGGTTCTGAAAATGCTTCGAATAACCCATTGCCACAAACCTACCCAATTTTGATAACATTTATTCTGATTGTTTCCATTCTTTCTCTTAAGCATCATCATCGTCATCGTCATCGTCGTGGTCGACGTTATGTTTTCTTCTGATGTATATGCTAGTCGTTTCGAGTTTTATGAGCTTCCAAGAACTGAACAACTTCTTTCTTCAAATCGCGTTCCATGTCCTTAAGGGATTTTAAGAAACCAGTTTCTTTTTCGTTTTCAAACACATAGTGTAAGAAAAGTACTGAGGAATGTTTCCTTTAAAGAGACAATTTTTAGTACAAATTGTCATATCACATACGCTCTAACTGACATAGAATTTCATATCAGTTCACCACTATAAAGTCCGAAGTTGAGACAATTTTTTCAATGAACCAAAATTATTTTTGAATGATTTAATAAATTTTAATCAACAGGCGATTTAAGAACATCAATAATGGTCGCAGTATTACTTTTTAATTTAAACGGTGCGGCTTAATTCGACTTATAAGTCTAAGAAACGTCAAACTTGAATTTCACCCATTCTCATTCTGTATCATGTATTTACCATGATTTCGATAGGTGTCGTCACCGCGAAATCTATCCAAATCGTGGTAAAATCTATCAAATATTCGATATATATCATTCTTACCTTATGTTTTCATGAAATTGATAAAAGTTATGACGATTCTGATAGATTTCGCCGTGGTGACATCTATCGAAATTATCGTGAATACATGATTCAGTATTAGATTGGGTGAAATTCAAGTTTGACTTTCCTTCTGTGTATACGTGTGCAAGTGTAAGTCCATTTATTTCGGTTTAGTTATATATTTTTTCCAGTTCACAATTCACAAAAAATACGAAATTCGCCAGGATAGAAATGACAAAATCGAGCCTCATCTCAATCTCGTTCTAAGATTATTCGTTCTCTCACAACTTGTATGCATTCATTGTACCTAGATAGATGAAGAGATAAATATTGAATAAGAAAAAATGGAAGTCCAATGTTGTCCGCGATGCCAATTGTAATGGAATCGAAGGCACACGAGCCAAAATAAAACAAAATAAAACAAAATAAAAATATGAAGCTGTCGAATATGTATACGTATGTAATATTATTAGGCAATTATCCTAGGGGGTAATAACATTCATTTTATTCATAAATATGCACACATATTCACGGAATCTATCAAAAATCCCAAAAAAACGTTCCAATTCACTCATATTCACAAAAAATCCTCATAATTGTCGATGTTGAATTCAGTGAATTCAGTGCATATCGGTGAATATTTGTGAATCTGACGAATTTTAGTGATTTCGTGTGAAGAGCTCCACTATAATAGCAGTTTTTCATAAGTGTGAAGAGTACCACTAGTGGTAACAGCTCCACTACTTACTTGAACGAGAATAAGCGAAGTATGTGCATTGCTACTGCACTGCGGCACTTGCGTTTGTATGTGTGAATTTTGACATTATGATACCAAAATTTCACCAGAATTCACCGGAATTCACAATTATGCACGCGTATTCATTCAAATCATATCAAATCCACATGTATTATTATTATTCTTCAAAATCCAATCGAAAATGTCTCGTTATTACCCCCTAGCAATTATCAATGGTTCATCTCTCGTTTCTATTCTTACATTCATTTCATTCGACTTTCGCCTTTCGGTCTTTCCATTCGCAATTTTTCTTCTTAATTTTTTGCCCTTGAATGTATTGTAGCCCCTACGTGTTTCGTTTCATTTTTTGGTCAATTTCAAAATTCGATGAATGATTTTGGTGCTCTGAACAGCTCTCTTGGGGTGCGTGTGTGGTGATGTATGAATGAGTGTAGATGTAGAGTGAACGTGTTTATTTTGCTACCGCACAAAAATGAAGAAAAAACCTGATGTTCATACACGTAGAATTCGGATGAATCCTGATGTTTTATATCCATTGCTCCACTGAACCCATCGTGTAATAGGACAGCGTAATTTTTTTGTTCTCTCTCTCTCTCTCTCTCTCTCTCTCTCTCTCTCTCTCTCTCTCTCTCTCTCTCTCTCTCTCACATTTATACAAATATACACGCGCAGACAGTACCAGACAGTACATGGCACACAACAAAAGGACATAAATATGGATAGATTCGATAGATCAGATTCGATTAATACAAGTGGCAGAATGTAGAGCATCATTCGTATTTTTATGTACTGAATCGATAATAAGTAAAGTGTTCAGAGACTGGGTTTTCGAATGGAATTTTCTTCGATTCACGAACAAAGCGAACATTTTGGTGTTTTTGTGTCAAATGTATTATTGCTTTCGAACCACCGTACTATGGTATTTCTTTCGCAATGTATCATTTTCATACGCTCCCCTGTCCACTTTCTCCTCAGCGTTTACTTCTTCCTATTTCGAACAATAGCCAGTATTCTCAAAACTTCGAAAAATGCAACTTCCTTTTAGGGTTGGCCATTATTAATTCTACTTCTAAAACCAAACTATTCATTCAACTTTATAATTGAATGCATGAGAATAAAAGAACAACTTTATTTTCTAGCGCGTGTAAGTAGAACTAAAAAAATCGGACCAAGGCTAAACAAAACCTATTTTCAGTTTGTCAAGTGAACTGTACTTGTCTTTGGTGCCGTTGAGCAAAGACTTTAGTTTTGTGTGGCTCTTCGGTGCGAGTCGGATGTTTTCGCCTTTGAATGCGTTCTGTATTGGCGAGAAAGAGTCAGAATCGTAGGTGAACGCGCACCAAGTAATTTCATTCTTTTCCTCACACAAAACAGTGCATTCTCTCAATTGTTTTGTGCGCCGGTGTTTGTGTATTAGGCGATCGATGATAGTGTCACTGTATCCATTGATATCGGCTATCTCAAGTATTTTCGATTTCTCCAAATCGAACTTTTCTTGTGTGAGTGGAACATTAATGAGTCGGTGTATCATAAGTTGAAAGCGGCGAGTTTGTGTGAGTGATGATGATTGGATTCAATAGGAATATATCTGTTGCCATTTTTGTTAAATACGCATCACACAAATTCACACTTTGGTCTTGGTATTAAATCAATTTTTAATTTACTCGTCACATAGTCATTCCGAAATTTGATTTTGCATTAAATTAATCATTTAATTATTATTAGCTATTGACTTAATACACAGAATATAACCCTACTGCACAAATTACCAAACATTACCAAAACGATGGATGAGCAAATGCTGGAAGTTTATGGATGCGACGCATGCTCGAGCGAAGTGTATGGAGAGCGGCGTCCCATCCACTTCGACTTCATTTAAACGGTGACGCACACTCATCGGATAGATAATCAACATTTTTAATACTGCCGTTGGAATATCGATATTACAGAAGATGGATATTCGATTTTCTCCAACGGCAGTACTAAAAATGTATAATAGTAATTTGACATTTTAAAACCGTCATTTTCGTTTACTTTAGTCTTGCATCTTTAGCTTTGCACTTCGTATTGCTATCGGATTGGAAAACCAATGCAACAATTTTGTAATAAAAGACACCCGAAATCAACCCTTAGTATATTCAAACATTTTTACAATGGGACAAAACTCTTGGCGTGCTATATTGATATCAAACCATCTGCAATTAGCAGAAAATCCCAAGCTCTTCTGCAAAGAAAAGATGTACTGTGTATGTGGAATCGAGAGTGTTTTATGGATGTTTTTATGTGAGCCCATCCCAGCCACCAATTTCAACTCAATCTATAAAAAAGTTTTTCGTTCGATTCATCTCTCCTCTTAAGACCTGGCGATAGTTTTCAGGATGAAAAAAAAATCCCTGGCTAGCTCATGTACACTCATTTTTTTTTTGTTCACTCGGCTTCAGTTCGGCGTTGGTTGAGAGCGTACACAATTTTATATTATTTCCGTACATTCTTACTGTTCCGTTTCGTTCGTTTAGTTTTTATCGACTTTATGTATGTATGAGTAAGTATCTTTTTCGATTGAGTGGACCACGTGTTGGTTTTCTTAATGTTCGGGAAGAAGACCTCGATCTTATGGAGGACGGAGAGAGGGTAGAGGGAGAGAGAAAAAGAGAGAAAAACTATGATTTATCTATTTTTAATTAAATTGCTCCTATTGCACAGCAATTTCGGGATGAATTTTCGGTGAATGTGAGTGTGGTTTTGCTATTTTTGCTACACTGTTGCCTAACAACCAGAGAGACCATCACTTTTAAACACTTTATTATGTGGGCGTCGTTCTTACGTGGAGCCCTTTTGTTTTCACATCAAAGCTAAGCAACTAACACACTCACTCTTCGTACGGTAGAAGCATTTCATCTTGTTTGGTAGAAGCTGCCGCTCAGCACCAATAGTAATTGTTCTACTAATAATTTATTGTATCAAAATGGAGATGGAAAAATAGTCAAAACGCAAGCTTTACAAGGAATCTTTCATTTAAACGCAATCAACCAAAACACACACACAATTTCATTCGATTGACATAGTTCGAAAGCATGAAGAATATGTGTAAGAATCCAATCGATTATTTTTACCTTTTAAGTGGTCGTCTAATTAAACAATTTGCCGTAATTACATAATGGCATGGAACTATGTTCGGATTAAACGGATGAGAATATTTTGACACATGAAACCGAATTGTGTATCGGTAACTAATTCCAATTTGATTTCAATTTGTACATCAAGTAGGAATCGCACAGAGAAAGTGATGGAGAATGAGCGAGCGTGAGATGGGAAAATGTGCTGAAATGTACGTGATTTGGTGAGATACCTGATTCAGGTGCAGGTTTTCCCAGTGCGATGAAACCCAAAATAAAACAATCAATTCGATTGAATATCCATTTTTCAGGCACTGAGGTTGGTGCTCGTAGTCACACATCCAAACGTATATGTGGAATTGATGAATAATTTCTTAGGTACGAAATCAAAATTACATTATGCCATTAAGCGTTTCGACAAATAGTTGAATTTGTCGCAAATTCGATTTTACACGGAATATTTTACCCCGTGCTCGATTGAGACTTGATGAACAGCGTTTTCATTTTATCTCAACCGATGCCACTGTCTGCAAGAGATTGGGTGTATATTCGGTTCAATTGCTATTTTTGCTGTTTCTGCTGCTGCTGTTGCCATTGCTGCTCTTACAGCTGTGGTAAATTGACGATTTTCGTCTGTCGAAATCTAGTCGAGATGCGATTTTTCCATCTTACTTGTAATATCATTTAGCACCTTAATCGGCCATTGAGTGCTCATTAATTTGCTGTCAGTTTTCATTTATGTGTTTAACACATTGCATCCGCTCTATTAACAGACATTTAGACCTCTTGAACTGTGTTTGAAAAACGAAATAAATGGCAGTAAACTTAAATTAGGATATTGTGCAACCGGGAAATCAAATGAAATGCACAGATCAAAATTAATTGGCTTGCGTGGACCAGCACCATTTAATTCTAGGAGCATTTAACGATAAATTATTCATTCAAAATCACACTTTATACCTAGGGGGTAATAACATTCATTTTATTCATAAATATGCACACATATTCACGGAATCTATCAAAAATCCCAAAAAAACGTTCCAATTCACTCATATTCACAAAAAATCCTCATAATTGTCGATGTTGAATTCAGTGAATTCAGTGCATATCGGTGAATATTTGTGAATCTGACGAATTTTAGTTATTTCGTGTGAAGAGCTCCACTATAATAGCAGTTTTTCATAAGTGTGAAGAGTACCACTAGTGGTAACAGCTCCACTACTTACTTGAACGAGAATAAGCGAAGTATGTGCATTGCTACTGCACTGCGGCACTTGCGTTTGTATGTGTGAATTTTGACATTATGATACCAAAATTTCACCAGAATTCACCGGAATTCACAATTATGCACGCGTATTCATTCAAATCATATCAAATCCACATGTATTATTATTATTCTTCAAAATCCAATCGAAAATGTCTCGTTATTACCCCCTAGCTTTATACACCATTAATGGCTAGTTGTAATGCTTTACTATGAGTATTTTGTCAGTAACTTTGCACAATTGATTGCAAAAATTACGTGAGGTTTTTTGGCCGGTTCAATGAACTAATCCCAAACGATGAGATCAAAAGAAATTGCTTGAAATTAAAACCATGAAAAATTGACGAATGAATGCTGAATGTTTCAGTGAATGTATTTGAAAGAAGAAAAAACCAGTGAATGGGCGAAAAAAGACTAACGAGAAGAAAAAAAAGATAGCCGATTTCAATCATAGTCCAAGTGAATGCTTATTCGTGATCAAAGAGAGCAAACAAACCAAAAAAGTGTTGAAGCTGCACCTTCAAATCACCTCAAATCATCAACTCATACGATTCGTACATTAGAAAAGGTGCACACCGCGTCACATCAGCAATAGTAAGTAAACGAGAGAAGAAAAAAAATCGGCTGGAAATGATAATTTATTTTGGCATTTACTCTGAGTCCCTCGGTCGTGATGGGAAATCATAATATACGGTTTGTGGTGGCGAAATGTCGACGGCACCATTACGCTATGACCCACTCTGCACTACCAGGTGTGGTGCGAAATGTGAAGCACACAGTGTGAAAATATCAAAAAGTCCATATTTATTATGTGTTATCTTTTGTTGCCGCTAAAGAATTCGAATTCATTTGGCTATTTTGGGTCGGTATTCGAACAGAGAAAAAACGAAAGAATATCATCATGTATCAGAATGCATGAAAATACGGACTCGAGAAAAAACCGCAATAGCGCCATGGAAAATCTTTGAGTGAATGGTTACTTCTAAATGCCATAAAGAACATTTCTTCCATCGTTGAGTGTTATTTTATTATTATTATTGTTTTTTTTTGACTCGTACATTACTGCCATTTAAACTGCTGTTGTTGTTATTTTTGTAGCTCGGTGATGCATGTTTTGCCTTCCGCTTTTCAACCACGCTGTTGGTTGCTTGTTCTTCTTTAGATGTGCCAGTTTTCATTTGTTTCTTCTTTGTATGTCATTTATGTTTGTGCTGTTTTTTTCGTTCTCGCATTCATTTTGTTTGCACTTGGAATATCTTTTTTTTTGTAATCTGTTGCGGTCGCTTCTTTGTTCTGGTTGCCTTCATATAGCTCGTTTTACTTTTATTTCAAGTTTGTTTTTCTCTCCAACTCACACATTTTCATTCCTTATCTGTGCTTGGGTTCACATTCCCATTCTCTTGACCCATACTTCCAAGGGGCTCGGAACTTCAGAATATAGAATAAATATCACGTATCGCTGCATACAATACGCGGATATTTGAGATGCTTGGCTTTCTATATTTCTCAAAATATCCGCGTTATCCGTTTTTTTTATACATAACTAAATATATTGAAAATGAAATGCGAATAAAGTACGTATAAATTAAAATTTTGTAATAGTTCCGAGCCCCTAGCATACTTCATCTTTGTATCGTTTCGTCTCTCTGGGCGAACGAAAAAACGAATCTCTTTTCTTCTCTTTTGTCTTTTTCCACCATCAATTTTGTTTTCGCTTCTACTTGCCACGTTTTCATCTTTTATTTTTCATTTGAGCATTTGGCAGATTTTGGCTGGTGAGAAAAAGCTCAAAGTATGAAGTATGTGTGGCTGTGTGTCCATTTCATCAAGGGGCGAAACACTACCGAAAGACCGAATTCACCAAAAATAAATGTGCAAATACCGAAAAGAACCAAGAAAGACCGAAAAGACCGAAGATAGACTGAAAAGAACAATAGTGAAATATATACATAGAATACCGTTGCTTTAGCTGTGTGAGACACAGTGTGTGTTGTTTTTTATTTTTGTTCTTTTCGGTCCACCTTCGGTCTTTTCGGTCTTTCTTGGGTCTTTTCGGTATTTGTACACTTATTCTTGGTGAATTTGGTCTTTCGGTAGTGTTTTGCCCCTAGCATTTCATACATAGTCTTTCAAATATACGATGTTGATGTCACTTGTGTCGTCACAATAAATTAACAGGCGCACATGTACTTCACGAGTTTCAAGGAATTCCGTTGTGTGGTGTCAGCACAAGAAACCAAATGTTTATCAGTTGGTCATTTATTTGATATTTTTCAAACGATCCGGATACACAAAGCTAGTGTTTTCCTTTACTCTCTTTTTTTGATTCTGTTCTCTTGAATATTTCATATTCACATTTGTACTGACATACTAAATCAAATGTACATATATTGTGAATCGGCTATTTGACCATTCGATAAAATGTTATTTGTTTGTGTTAAGCTACAATACAAATGCTCAATTTGATAAATTCCTTCTTTTGCTTCTCTCTCTCTCTCTCTCTCTCTCTCTTCCTGTTTTCATTCGTTCTGTTCTGTTTAATGTATGCTAAAATTTGCAGTGTGTGGTTTTATTTCACTTCTTTATCGTCATTGACTTCGATTTGTTTTTTTCTATAACTCGAAGCGCATCCATATCTTGTTACGCATCAAAGACAGAGGCGTCCTCAGAACTTCGTTCAGGGGGGGCAGATTTTTAGTTACGAATCGAGGACAATTGTCGTCAAATTTATTACAGATATGTATTTAAAATGCAATCATTCTTACAGTTATTTACCAGTGTGACGGTCCATGATCATTGTTGAACGGAGATAAGTTTTCATTATTCTCAAAGAACTGAATGAACGCTCTATAGTGCACGTTGTGCAAGGAAGTGCTAATGCTATCATAAGACTTTGTTTTACCGATAGAATGAATGTTTTTGTTTCTTCTATTACTTCACAAAATTCCAAATTCTCGAGTTGTTCATTGTCCATTTTTTTTCAATCCAATTCAAACACCATAAATCAATTCCGCTCTCTAAGTTCTCTACTCCATAAAATTTGACGATATTATCTACATTTAATCTCATTTCATTTTCAGTGATCTTGAGCATGTTGCAAGGATGAAGACTTAAGAGTGCAAAAGCAGGAAGATTTTCTTCTGAAAATCTCTCTTTTAAGCTCACAATAAGTGAATCTAGATATGGTATAATTAGATATTTTTTCCAATAATCAGCAAAGTCTGGTGAAGGTTGATTTGATCATTGTGTTTTCCGAGATGTTACTCTGGGTAAACAGAGCTCCACACCGATAATTTCAGCGAATTCTTCAGCATCTTTCAAAATAACTTCGGTAACGCTAACAATTTTTTCGCGATGCTTATTGAAAATACTCGAAATTTTAATTATATGCCTCGAATATGAAAAAAAAATCAAACTTTTTGACTGTAGCACATTTATAATGGGTTCAAGCACAGCTGAATATTTCGCGACCAAAAAAACACAAATGATAAAAATTGTTTTTATAGCAGCAGAATGTAGCTGAAAGTTTCACTTTGCTTACGAAAACGAGGACAAAAATTGTTGTTTTTTCAAGATCTTATCCATTTTTTCAGTTTGTTTTAGATGAGTGGACGGAATACTCATTTTGTTAGAAAATATTCCTTTCAGAACTGGTTTATCTTTAAAAAAAACGAGGACAAATCCTCAAAAACGAGGACAATTTTGGATATTTTGAGCTCTGCACCCCCCCCCCCCCTGCGGACGCCCTTGATCAAAGACGGTGGAAAACTCAAGCAACTCGCTTTATTTTTTAGCCTGATGCATTCACGCTGCTTCCTATCATTGGTACATCTTATTTGGGCACGAGCATTATATTCATCGATCTTAGTGGCGCTCTGTTCATTCACACACTTCCGAAATCGCTACATTTCGCTCCTATTTTCTCCACTTCCTTCTTCTTCTTTTTTTTGTTGAGTGTGTTTCATTTTGAATGCTTTTGTATTTCATTAACATCAAATTGGAATGCATTAAAACTTTATCATCATACAGCAACTTTTCTCAAGTTGTTGTTCTATTCTCTTTTGTCACTTGTGCTCAGTTTTCCTACAATCAATTCACAAGCCGTATACGTTCATTCCTTCTTTCATGTTTTTTGTTCAGCGTTCCTCATGTACTCTTGTATGCTTTGCTCTGTCATTATTCCAGCTTCATTTTCTAAGTTTCTCCCTTTCTATCTAGCCGTGGTAGTCGTAATACAATTTCGATTTTAATATTTAATTTATGGTTGTTCTGGAGCATTTGGAAATACCATCACCTCAAAAATGTTCAATCAAGAGAGAGAGAGAGAGAGAGAGAGAGAGAGAGAAAGTGAGAGGGGGGTTCTCAGTTTTTTTGCATAAAGTTCAGGTAATGATGATGAAATGGATAATGTATGCAATGACAAAAATAAAGATTATGGTAAAATGTGCAAACGACCGGCAACAGATTTTATAGCCAAATGCGATACTAAATGAACTCACAGCACCGCACTAGAAGTAAATAAATTGAATTACTTTTGTAATCCGTACTTTTCCGTTTGTTGTTTGAAAAAATTATATATATTTGTACCATTTGTAACAAAAACATATCCGCAATGTTTTTCAGTGTGGTCCAATTTGGTCCAAATTTGATACGTCCAAAAAACTCACTTCCGACATATTTCATCGAAAAATGTCATAAACTCAATGAGATAATGGATTAATAAATTTGTGTAAGGCGCCGGACGGGGAACAGACAAACATTTACCTCCATTTTTTATCGATTTGTGTTCTAGAGGGTCCAAAACGGAAAGAATTTATGTTTTTTGTAAAATTTCACTATAAACCAATACTTTCTCCACATTTCGTGAGGAAAAGTAAAAAGCACAGTCAAAACTTTGTTGCAGCAAAACTGCCACACACAACTCGCCAAGAAAATAAAAAGAATTGAAAATTCAAATACAATTGCCATGTTAACAACTAATTCAGATGGACATGAAATGCATTGTCCTGAAGCGATGACAGACAGGAAATGATTTGTCAAGTGGACGGTTTCATTTGCTGTTTGTTGCATTTTTTTTATATGTAGAATTGAGCGAACTGGAAAAAAAATACTAATAAATGCACATGCTATTATTCGCCTCAAACTGTTTGTCTTTCTTCAAATCGATTCGAAATGTTTGAATTTAAATAGAACTTCCTTCTTGAAATAGCTACAATTTATTAATTAAATTTTCTTTACTTCCAGGTAAGAAGAAGCTGTGGAAACGTGTTTAATAACACTTTTGTAGTCGAAAAAAAGTACAAAGATATGAGAATGCTTTTCCGACTGGAATTGGCCTCCTGAATTCAACGGTAACGTCAAAAATGCTCTAGGACGTTACATTTTGGAAATATTCGATTTTGATGTTTGGGGTCATTTTTGGCCCCTTGGGAGTAAATTTTCGGGGTCAACCCCTTCGGAGAAATTTTTTATCAAGTCAAGATCTATAACTTTGCTGAAAACAGTAAAGTCAAATTCCCTACCGTTTTCGAGAATTAGCTATGTGAACTACACAATGTTTCATTCCCAATGTATATTTCCATATAAAGCTATGCATTTTATAGGTATATGTATGTAGTTGAAGAGAGAGAGAGAGAGAGAGAGAGAGAGAGAGAGAGAGAGAGAGAGAGAGAGAGAGAGCGAGAGAGAGAGAGAATGAACCACATATCTAAAAGCAATGCTTATACATTATCACCAAAAAAGATTATACTTGGTCCAAGGTGACACTCAGCGTAAAACAGACATCATGAGCGATCCTGTTAAGTTTCTGCGACAGCATTACTAACCCGACAAGAACAGTTTTACGCAATAAGTTATCGCCGTCAATCGCACTGCGAAAACTTGTTGAGCACAATTATAACCAACTTCACTCTATTTCATTTGTCTACGTGTGACAATATATGCGGGTTAAGCCTGCGTGTATACGGCGGATAGTCTCATCATGTATTGACGCATTCTTCCCGTCGGGTAACAATCTTCAGTAAAAGAAGTGAGGCAACAATTCAGTTTCAAACAAAATGGCGAGATAGCTCTTACAGATGCTATTGCTTCTTGCTATGAAAATGTTTATTCACAAAACGATGCCATTTATTCATACGAAACCGTTCTTTTTATCTTACATATTTTATTGTATTCCTCGAACCTGTAAATATGAATGCAAGAATTGGTGTGAGAAAAGTGTATGCCAACGATTTCAAACATTTTTGCTATTCAATCTTCGCCATTGTATTCCTTAGTACGTGTCTTGCTCCAACAATTTAATTGATCTTCACTTGTAATTATGAATCGGTTCTGATAAACTCGTAAATTTTCGAAACGCTCGGAGAAAATTGTGCTGTGAAACAATTTTATGGCATACATGGAATATGGTAAAATAAAGGACAAACGGAAAAAATAATCATGAATTTTTGGTAGTCAGAAGATAGCTATCAAAGCGATTTGACTCTTACTCTTTTGACTTAATTTTTAGCAAAACAAGAAACTTCAGTCCAAACCGCGTTCGCTTGGTAATAAGTTCATATGCTTTTGAATCATAACCGAAATGCTCATGTGAACGTGTGTATGTGATTGTGATTCAACGTATGAGTATTCCATATGGAAATGGGAACGAGAAAGAGACAGAAAGAAATTGAAGGAGAGAATCAAAACGATGTCTTTGGCCAAATTAATGCTAATGACTTGTGAACTAAGGTGGCAACGAAAAACAATGCCGTGTGACCTGTGAGGGCGGTAAACAAGCATGTGTACACTGTTGTACAGTGTTTTACACGATTTTTTCCATGACTGTATATATATTATATGGTTTCAGTGTTATTTTAGTTGTTGTTTTTTCTTGTTGAGTACAGTCGAGAAAGTGAGTGAAGAATATACTGGACTTAAACAAATATTCAGTATGATGGTGGCAAAAATAGTTTTTAACGCACCAGAATGACACTCAATATTTCCAGGGGCATAAAAGGTGTTTAATGTTTGCAACAACGCACCAAACGTAACAAGCATTCAAGCTAACTACACTAAACACAAGCTAGCGAAAAGCAATGAAATCAAATGCACACCAAAAAAAAAAAAAAATAGGAACGGTAAAGAAGGAAAAAAAGTAAAATGTAATGTGTCTGGTGAATATGTGCGATCTATTTATTTATTTATTGGTAGCGTATGATAATTTTGGCATTGGCGTTGGCATTGGTGTCGATTGTGGCAACCGAATATCGCTCTCAATTTTAAATGTGTAATACGAAGGGTGTTAAATTTTATCAATGATTTATTATCTTCTTAATAAAACTTTAGTAAAGATTTATGTCCGCGAGGCAGCAAACAAAATACACTTTTCTCAAACATATACAAACATATACCATACCATATAAGAGAGAATTTCATACACCGACATTTGTTTGTATTGTTTGGAATGGTGTGCGCGAGTCAAAGTATGAAACATTTTTTGTAAAGTAAAGATATTCCAAACCATCCGAGAATAAAAGAGGAGCATAGGCACAGATATATACATGAAACATGAATGCATACACGGGATAATATGTGTGCGTTGTTGTTTCTCTGTCTTCCATTATTCTCATCATCATCATCATCATCATCATCATCATCACCATCATCATCTTCGTCATTCTCAATAGAATGCATTACTACGAATAATCCATCTGAGCGCGAATATATTGAACCAAATAAAAAAAGATGAAAATCACTATCAATACTCATGTTAACAATGGATCATAATGTACTGAGGTACATTAACTTGAGGTCTTCAAGATGCCGTTGTTGCTACATTTTCAGCGAAAAATGTAATCAACTAGTTGAAGTCCGGGCATTCGTCACTTACTCAGGTTGACTTAGCCATCCAACTCCATCCGATGTTAATAATTGCAAACTAATGAGTGATCACAATTTGAGAATTTTTGTATCATTCTACGTATTCTATTGTTGCCTCTTGATTTGTTATTGCACGTTTGGACATTGGATTTGTGTATTTGTGTATTTGTTCAATCATTTCATACACGGAAGCGAGATAAAAAAGACCTTGCATATCGACGATGAGGGATGTATGTCGATCGTTGATGAATATATTTTTTTTCTCTTTCAAACAATGTTTTTCTATTTTGGAATCAAATATTCAAATTGCTTAAAATTAGACCAATGTTTACACAACCCACAAATAGTTATTCGTGTTTGTTGTTTCTCAATAGCTTCGAAAACAGACTTGAATCGGGTGTATTTTATTTGTTCACCAAACCCCATTCCTCTTCACCCGAATCATTTAATTTAATCAGAAATTGAAAAGGAAACAAAACCTAAAGTTACGATGCACAATTTTGATTGCACAATCAATTTGCGTTTCGTTCGCTTCATCTTAATCATCCATATTGTCAATATGCGCAAATATTATATAGCCCATTGTTGTTAGTATTGAGAGCGTTTGCTGTGTGGATGCGTGAAGACCTGGAAGCGAATGAATTTGACTCGAGTACAACCTGATTGACAAAAGCTTCAAATCCAAAAACTGGATGGAGTCAGCCGACTCGGTGTTCCAGTCAAAATAGATAACTCATGGAGTCAAGTTGAGTTCACTCCAAACGCTTCCAGGGCTAGATGTGTAGTGTGTGTGTGTGTTTGCAAAAAATGAAGGAGCATCACCAAAAAGATAGTGAACATCAAGATTTCTGAATGAAAACAAACTTAATCATCATAGAGAATCTCGATTGCACGCATCGCATGTGTAACGATTCTTTGCTCGGCAAGAAATCGTCGTCGTTGTTTTGTCGTATCGTGTTCAAGCACAGGGTAACATCCCTTCAAATTGAATCAAATCAAAGGGGAATGATGACATCGGCACAAATAATTTGCAATGTGTAAACAAATAAAGCCAAACGAAACGACACTTCGAGGGCACATCCAAACTAATAGTAAAAATGCCGAAGGAATCATGAAGATTGAGAATGAAAATAACAAAAATCAGATACACACATACATTGAGTAACATACATAGTGTAAGTTCAAATATGCATGAAACGGCACCCGACACACGTACCGTGAGTGAGTAGAAAGCATTCCATAAATTATCGGAAGAGAGAGAGAGAGAGAGAGAGAGAGAGAGAGAGAGAGAGAGAGAGAGAGAGAGAGAGAGAGAGAGAGAGAGAGAGAGAGAGAGAGAGAGAGAAAGCGGCAAAATGATATGAGTAAACAAACAGTGAAAAATTAGCACGTGCAACACTAAGGGTTGAACATCCGGTTTCCGGCTAAAGTGAAAAAAGTGTACTTAATGTGGTGCGGCAGCGCTTTTATTTCACATTTGGCACTTGGATTTTGATTTGATCCTGACGCTGTGTTTTTTATCCTGTTGCTATTCGTTCGCTTTGCACATTTCGTTTTATCTATTTTATTTGCGTGCATTTAAAATGCCAATGGCGCAATCTCCACTCTGTAGAACATACAAACATTTCATTCTGGCTTGCTCAAACGCGCCTCTCGTCCAATCTCCTCGCGCTTGATACTTTTCAAAATCATAATCTCGAAACCAATCGATGGGTGTTATGCTATTGAAAAACTACATTGAACCAATGCTGGAACATTTTCAGCTGTGGATTTGTTTTATTTTTATGACTATTTCCCTTCGTCGCGGTAGTTGTTGTCCTCATGTGTATGCACTTTGTTGGCTGCTTGAGGTTCCGATTTTTCACTGTTCATTTACTCGCTCAGTCAGGCATTCATCGTTGCCGTTCACCATTTTTATTACACTGTCGATTGCTCGATTGTTGATGCTGATGCCGATATTGTTGTCTATCTCTCTCTCTCTCACTCTCGTGCTTCAGCTTGCTTGCACTTTTACTCATACACTTTCTCTCACAGCAGCTCATTGTTGCTCACGCTCTCTGCTACCGAAACGCAATGTTTTTATATAAGCCAAAAAGTTATTGCAATTACTTCATAATTTTTATGCATATTCGTTCAGTTTGCCAGTGTTCTCTATCGCCAATAAATTCGCGTGCACCCGCGTGCTCATTTTTATCGCTTCAGCATCGACGCTCGATATTTTATGCACTACTTCAAATTTATTATTATTGTTATAGTTTAAGTATTTGAACTTTAAGTGGATTTGGGAAATATTTGCGCTTAAGTCCATTTTGCAAGCCATAAAGCCTCCCCGCTCCCCTTCCATATCCAAACTCTAAAACGCGAAACCGACACAGCCAAAGTGAGCTCAACTAAACTGAATAGAACTCTCATTTTTCTCTTGCTCTCCATTACAATAGCTTTGTTATCGTGAAAATAAATTCAAACTCTTCCCTCCGATTTTCCGAAACCGATTCAATACAATGTCTTCATGTAGCCTCTCTGACCCATTCCTCGGCCTTTACCACGCAGTGCTCCCAGAATGCAATTTCCATATTTTTACCGTATTTTTATACGGTCGATCGATTTTCGATGAATGAATGATTGTGAACGACTAATTGTGAACGGATGAGATCACCAAATGTGAATTACCAAAACGAGACTGTACTGGTGAAAAAAGTTGCGCCTGAATTATTATTATTGGAATTGATATTGAATGCGATTCGAAAACGAATTTTTGCTAGCTCAAATAAATCGCTCAATTTGCTCGCTTTGCACATTCACATTCATATTCACATTCACATTCATTCGAGTTTTGTGCACTTCTAAACCGACCAACCAAACAGTTCATCCATCAAATATTCGTTATTCGCATAAATCGCAACGAAAATTATGACACCTACAAAACTTATGTTAAATACCTATAATACGATTTATGAAATATGATTCCAGAACCATTTCAGGTTTGAAACGCTATTTCAAACGGCTCCAAAATGGAATTTGCACCGAAATATCGATTCATTGCATTTTGAATGGCGACTGTTAAAACCATCTCAATGGAACGTTTCTTTCTTTTCTTTTTTAGAGAAAAAATTTTAGCGAGCAGTCTTGAAACTGCTTAACTAAACAATTAATGCGTTGTGTGCCTCAACTTTTCGACACTTATCGCTTTTTCAAGAACACTTCGATTGATGTGGATCAACCTCTGTCAATCAAGGCTTTTGCACGTTACAAATGTTTCATCGCAATCGCTCTTATTTTGAATTCATACAAAACGTTATTTTCGGCACATGGTTTCAGCCAAACCTTTTTCATTTTCCTGTTCAATTAAAATCTAATGCACATCAATTCTTTGATTCAAAAATGAATTAAACCCATTTGAAAACATTAACCACATTTTTTTGAACAAAAAGGTTAACCAAAGGAGTCTAAATTGACAAAATAAATAAAATGTTTATAAATAGTATAAATATTGCTCATATTTACATTTCGGATGTGCCGTTTTCGTTTTGTATCGATTTTGGTCCCAGACCACATGGGGTGCTTATGTGAAAAAGGGATCATGTGCCAACAAGGAGGGTCAAGAGAATTGAAGAAAAAATGCACCTTACTCCAAACAGCATTGCAATGAATTTTTCCAAAGGCAAAATTAGTCAATATTTGCTAGAAATAGTGTTTTTTTTTTAATTTTAAAAAAGCATACAAATTATCGAGTAAAATATTCAAAGATGACTGAACACACATTAGATGAGTTCCATTTGGCATTGAATAGCATTTTGTCGCATAAATTTTGAAATAATACCTCAATACTTCAGCTCGCCTTAAATCACCTGAGAGCATTGTAGTTGAACCTGTCATGTTGTCAAAACAGATTCCACAAGGTTCAACATCAACGAGATATTTATTCAACAATTCAGTGTTGTTATGATTCTTCTCCGTAAGAATCATTCTTTCGTGCCATTTGTGTCAAACACTCTGTGACCTTTGTCGCCGTAGCATGAAGCACAAAGTATGTTCCCAGACAAGATGTTGATAGCATCACCGAAAAGTGTTGCTTGTTAACTTTAATCTACAATCTACTAGGTGAAGATTTCAGAAAGTCATATAAATACATTGGCGTATACGTTATTTACATTTTAATAGTGACAATAGCCTCGATGACGCAACAAATCCAAAAGATGTTATAAAATATGAATCGTATTTTTTTGTTGTTGGTCTGACTTTGGGCAGGTAAATCAAGATTCTGAAATGTACGACGTTTGCCCACGTTTTATGATCAAAATGGATCAAATCAAGTATAATTCAAGCACACTTTTAATTTTCGAACTTTTTCCTGTCAATCTTTATTTTGCACCTTTCCAAGCAGAGCGTGCAACAGTGCGGAAGTGTACTCATTTTCAATGGGGCGATCATTTTAAATCACTCGGTGATGTAACCTAGGGGGTTCACCATAGCATGAAGATAATGACAGCCAGGCAACGTAAGCAACGCATACATTCTTACATTGTACCAAAAGTGGTACGAAATCAGCGGTTGCCAGCTGAAACTACGGCGCTGCGATCTTCGTTGCCGGTCATATTTAGGCTTTGGAACTCACGTAAACACTGAGCTCAAGTGAATTCTATAGTTTTTCTATAATTGATGGTAGTTTTATATGAAACAAATGAGTTCGGTGAGTTCGTCGATTAAGTATGTGCCGCAAGTTCAATGTGAGCAGCTGAGTGAGCAACGTTAAATGCATTCGCTGCAAGCTAAACGAAGTGAGCGGGATGCCATAACGATGCATGTTGAACTACCGCGTCTCACTAACTTGTTCCAGCTTGCGATGACACATTCTACACTTTGAACTCAAACGAATTCACCAAAACTCATCAAATTCTTCAATATTCATTCGATTCAAATGTATGAATTCTCGTGAGTTTTTGTGAGTTTATGTGAGTATCAGTTTCATACTTTATATTAGTGAAACTGCATCAATAGTAGTGTCTTTAGAACGAGTTTTTGGGTACTGAATCCCCCTAGGATGTAACAGTGAGTTTTGCACACGTGATAGATAAATCATAGACGGCATCGTTATTGGTGTAGTTGTTGTTGTCTGTATATGGAATCCATTCAATTCGTTATAACGCTTGAATTGACAATGAACTTATATTTCTTTAGATTTCAATGTACATTTCCCTCCACCCGCGCACATCGCGTATTAGAATTTACCAAATTCGCGATAGAATGAAAAAGCATCCAAAAAAACCATTTTGTATAAAAACGAAATAAAATAAAAACATATCGCAGAATTTGTGGCCCTTTGCACGCAGATTTCGTTTGGCGCTATTTCTTTTCTTTCTTGTAATCTTTTGGTAAATTGGGTAAGAAAAAAAGATGGTGGAGGTATGAGGTGTGAGGTGAGGCTCATTCCCTCACGAGCGTGCAAAAGAAATCAAGAAAGAGACACCAAAGGAAACAAATCATGAGATCGAAAATAGATGAATGCAACCTTTGGCAAAGTGCGGCAGAGCAAAATATTACAAAAGAGTCAAGAATGATTTATGTTTGCGTAAAGTTTTCATGCACACGCAAAAAAACACACACACACACACAAAAACAACACAAACAAACAACCGCTCTTTTTACTGTTGCCCCCAAAACATTACGATGGCGATACAGGCGAAGAAGTAAAAAAGTAAGAAGTTGAAGAAAAGAAAAAAGAAATGGGAGATAAACATAAAAATACATGAGACAAGGGGTCTGATGATCATTTGTCTAGGCTTTGTGTCGTACTTCCTTTTATGACGTTATTTTCCCACTCTATTCCTGTACTGCCCTTTGGCAGCAACCATACTCGCACACACGCAGGCACACAGGCAAATAAGCACACACGTAGATGATAGAGAGAGTGAGAAAGAAGAGACAACTCATTCCCGATCGAATAAGCTATCTTATTGAACTTTATTGGATTTCAATGATATTTACGTTTATGGTTTTGGATGCACTTGGCTGCCAACATACAAAATCGATTACAGCCTAACAAACGAACGAATCAGTTGTCTGATTATCGCATAACAACATGTGACCGGGCACACACATTCATCTTTTGGCTGATATTTGCATTATTGAATTTCAATTTGTAATTAATTCCACTTGTATTTCTCATAATTATTTTGGTCAAATACTTTCAAATACTTGAAATTAAATGACAAAATATAAAGTAACAAACTGCTCTACGGGAAATCAATTCTCTAGTAAAAAAAGAAACCATTTTCACGTTGAGTTGACACCGCTGACACTCAGTTATATTTTGATTTTAGATTGTACACTGCTGACACCGATTTCGGGTTCAATATTGTACATATTTTGAACGTGAAAATAGCGTCAGCGGTGTGAAGATAATGTAATCATAATGTGAATATGGTTTCTTTTTTTTACTAGAGTTTTCATTCAATCGACATCGTCATCATTTAGGTGTTGTTTTTTGTTTGTTTGTCCACTTTCTGAGGAAAATGTTCTTGACAACGAAAACATTTTGTGAAGGTGAGCATGCTAAGCATCAGCATTACACATGAGATTCAATGCTGCAACAATGGAATAAAAACCGGATTGTTGACGAAGACAATCGAAATATTTATCATCGGCTGCTGGCTTTTCGCTTTGTACGTCTTTAATACAATTTCGAAACTCAGAGAAAAGTTAATCCGTAATTTGTTTTAAACTACTTTTTTTCTACTCGTTTGTCTTCCTTTCTTTTGATCATTTTCCGAATCGGGCGAAAGTACAAGCATATGACAAGAAAAAAGAGCAACGATGAAATAAGAAAATAAAAAAAGACAACAACAACATGCAAACGCACATATAATACGACCGACATCGTTTCGTTCTTTGTATAATGATTGATATACGTACACATCAATGCTTGGTGACAGCAATGATGTGTTTTGTGTGCGCACGGAAAAAATTGCGCTTAGGTGCCCCCGGTTGTTTAATAGTGGCAAAAGAATGCGGTCGAAACAACCATTTTTCTTTATCGTTTTCAACAAAATTGAAAATTTGTCATACTCAAAGGATTTACGATTTAAGATTAATATTATTTTCATTGAATCATTCTCTTTCTCTACCTGCGTGTATGGATCTTTGTGCGTTACACTGTCGTTTTCCCTGTGTGTGAGTTTTTATATATTCGCTTGCTAAAAATATTCATTCCCGTTCAATTTCCACGTGGAAAAATACAACGTAAACAATGATAATGAGGTTGTGTGTTGTTATTGGCCCCAAATGACATCAATCCAAAGAGTCCGTACCGTTCAGCCAAAAGATAGAGCCAGTAAAAGAGATGCGAACAAAAAACCCAAAAGAAGAGGTGAAAGAAAGAATTGAAGGCCAAACAAAATTTCAAATTCAACCGGAAAGAATTGCATTTTTGTTCAGACCGTTGAGTCGATTTTCATACATGAAATAAGATTTAAAAAGGAAAATTGTTTGAAGAGAAAAGAAAAGATGCGAATATACCATACACGGTGAAAAGAAGTCAATGTGATTTAATATATAAATGTATCGATGCGAAGATTCAACCGTATCTGTAAAGCGGTCCGCTCAATCAACCAGTCCTGTCTTTTGTCAACAAAGACACCATTTTCTAGACTAGATAATATGATAAAATCGCCATCATCAACTTTTTTTTCCTTTTTGGTTGTTGTTGTTATCGGCATTTGTTGGGCTGGGCCGTAAGCCCTTTTTTCTTCACCAACTATGTTACGCGCTTTTGATCAAAAGAATGCAATCTATTGACGATTTTCCATTTTCCTTTTTCGATTTTCCTTTAGTTATCATTTCCGAATAGCCAAATTGATAGAATGGGGAAAATGAGTGATTCCACAACGAACACACACGTTGTCGGGCTGAAGTCAATTCATTTGATCAAATGCATCATATAAACATAAATAACAAAATAATCATTTTTAGTAATAATAGTAGTAAATTCTCATACGCACATATAACCAATCGAAACTGATAAATAAAGACCAACAAACCAATAAAATAATATGCCCTATGGTTTTGCCTGCATTGACCAGATTTGCTGTAGTTTACCGAAATCATACCTCGTGATGCCAGTGACAATAGCAGCAGCAAATTTATGCTCATTGTTTTGACCGAGTCCTATGCGCGACAGATAAAATGTCAAACGTGTAGCGCCACCACTTTCCTCTATACGAACGTCAATAATACTTTCAATACGTTCGATTTGTAATGCGCAAACATAGGAATTAGTGATGGCGCTAGCCGTTTATCAAAAAACTGATGTTTTTAATGCTATTGTTGTTGTAGCGAATGACGTGGGGTTTTGACATTCATAATATGTGTAACTGTATAGCGTTCTGTTAATGCATAAAATCATCTCTGGTTTCCATTTAAAACGCGTATGCGCCAACATGGTAAAACACGCAGCGCATGGCAGTTCAATACAAACAATCGCATGACCATCGTTCTTTTAAAAGATTAATCTGCGCTACAGATGCATCAGTTTTGAATGCTGAATATATTGTTTGGACGCACCGAGTGCAAAATCTACCAAATGAAGATTTTATTCTTCGTTGGCAAATATTAATCCTTTTCAATAGCAATGCCAAGTATTTTTGGTGAACATCGAATGCAACTTATGATTGAATCACTTAACCCGCGTCAGGTTCCAGTGTTTTTTTAACAGAATCTATTTACCGAGACAAAATTCTATGAAACATTTAAAACCATAATATTTTTTGCTATGATTGAAGCGTACAGTTTAAAGATCGAAAAATACCAATTGCCGTAAAAGTTGGGCAAGCGATTTTCCCCGAATCACTGAAAATGAGTTTTGAGGTACCATATTTTTGAAAAAATAGAAGTATTGAATAAATGTTAAACCAGCTTCTATATAATGAATTGTTTGTGTCTGGATTGTGTGCAGGGACGATACACATCGCTTCTATGCCTTTGTTCCGTTCAATTTGCGTCCAGTTCCCTTGAAATCCACTTTAGCTCAAAATCTGGAAGTTGGGATTTTAACGGTTTCTGATAGGGATTTTGATTCCAAGTTGATTTATTGAATCGCACAACAATATTATAGAACATTTCTTCATGGACCCCCTCAAAATAGTGTTAAATTGACACTGGGGACGAACACGGGTTAAGCTACAGAATCTCTGAAAACTGCGTTCATTTGGCAATCATTGCATCGAGAAGAGGAACTACCAAACGTATTCTTTTCAACCTAAAATGTAATTTGGTTCTTCACGTCATTTTAATTGGTTTCATACGTAGTACACCTGTCTTGCCTAGTTAATAATCATCAAGCAGAGCAGTTTTGCTATTGCTCATACTCATCTCATCCCATGATTCCATACAAATGAAGCCAGAAATTAAGGATAATCCTAAAATTCAGCCTAGTAACAACATCAAACGATTGCCATTTGATTTTCTGACAAAATCATTTTTGATCTCGATCCATTCTGATTAGAAGTCCACCGGTAACCGTAGCTGATTTCCATGAATAAAAGGAAAAAAATACAGTCGATAGGTTTTGTATTGGATGCTTTCTGAATTGAGTTCACCCTTGTTTAATCAAATGCATACAAATGTCTATCATTTGTGATGTGATGTGATGTGCTGTTGGCTTTGTTTATCTATAATTATCGTTTGAAATGGTCAATCATGTTGACGATAGTTTTTGGTGGTGCCTGTCGGAATCTATGCACGACATTGAATGGTACAGCATGGCTTATAGCCGGTGATGTTGAAACCGCCACACGCATGTTTCTCTACCCGTGTGGCGGTGTTGGTACTCATAGAGCGTTGCTCAATGTGTGCTGTGCCTTTTTTGCCTCGTGCCCTATGTTGTGGTGATTCATATCCAAATATTTGAGCACAGTCTGTAAATCTGCTTATGCTTTTGTTTGATTTCATTCGTGTTTATGTTGACTTTTTTCTCAATGCTTTTGCCCTTTCGTTTTCTCTCTTTTTCTCCCTCTTTCTACCACCGACACTGTTTAATTATCACCCAGCATTTACCACAATTAAAATTATTACATTCACAATTTCATACGTTTCGCTGTTTGGACTTTTTACACAGTCATGAATATTCAGTGAAAAATGCAGCCATCTGAAAGTCAATCGTATGAAAATGCACACATTTTCACGTCGAATGAGACATATGAACGAACAAACGCTCACGTTAATATATATTTTGATTTAATTATCTATGATTTTGATTTGCAGGCTTTGATTGTGTGTTTGATAGTAGACCATGTTTGCTGGTCTGAATGATTGCGCTGCAATTTATTAATGAATGGAAAAAATGAATATGAAAAAATCACCAACCAAATGGGCGAATTGCGAAAAGGAAACCAGATAAAAAATGATATCAAATGAAATAAGCAGATTTTTTATCTAGGGGTTTTTATCATTTGATTGTGACTGAAATACAGACGAAATTCTATGGATATTTGAATACGAACAAATTTAATAAGAATAAAACATATAAAATGACAGCTAAGTTAATATTGGATTTAAAACGTTGAATCGATGTTATCTTTTGAATGTGCATAAATTTACTTGATAAAAAATTGATAAATACCCCTTGGACTTAACGTCAAGTGAACACAATATATGCACAGTGAACAAAAAGCCCTTGAATGTTTTTAAAAATACAACCAATTACATACATTTTCAAACATACAAACTCAATCAGTTTTGAAACAACACTCTTGAAATTGACGATTTGATTGAGTTTTGCTTCGTTCGAGTGCACTCTTTATATTTTAATGTTACATGTTTGTCAATATTTGATGCTCAGTTTCTTGATCATGTGCTTTTTCAACAGCGTAACATTGTGTTGAAAACATATTTCGTGTAATAACAAATTAAATAATAGGCAACTAGCATATATGCTCTCTAATTCCATTTACTAAAGATATGAGAAATATATGAGAAGTATCGTGATACAGTGACACGAATTTTTCAATTTTATCAATTAATTTCAATCAATTTTAAGTGGTCATTTGTTTTGAATGTAATTAATTTTCGATAGAATTGTGTGTTCTAGATTTGACTTTGACATTCGGGTAATTTTGCTCCTTAGATTCATTTCCCGTAAGAAAATCGATCACAATGAAATTGACTTTACCTACACACAAAAACGGCCGCATAGGTTTGCTAACATCATTTACTATGAATATAAACATTATACATATTTCATTTGCTATGCGATTGCATACACATTTTATTCTATATTGTACTATGTAAAAGGCAGCAAAAGTGTTTTTGCAAAAATATATTGTGTGATATAAGGATGAGGTGAACATGTACAATAAGTGCAATAGATGGCGCTAGCATGGCCATGTTCATATTATGCACAACCTCATCTGAACCATCATCAATTACCTAAATACTCTTCAGCCGTTTTCAATTATTTTATCTGCTGAAATCAAATCGGAAAATAAATAAACACATTTATAATTGATTGAGGTGAAAAATTTGACGACAAGAAAATACACAGTCAATTTGATATAACAACATTAAAATCTTGTGGGATTTCATTTGGTATTCGCATCCACAAGAATTCGCTGTAGTAATGATTTTAACACCGGTCGTCGACAAGCGTCAACAAGCAGCATTTAACACAAACATGTACCTACAAGAGAAAGATATAGCATGCGAAACGCTATGCATTGTTCGTATGACAGGCAGCGCCACCTGAATTGTACGACTCTCGTGCTTCAGTATATTTGACACTTGTCAACACCCTGTGGATTTTAATTGACAAAATAAAAATGGAAAACAAAAATTAAAAATTATAGAAATTGATACATCGCTGTCAAATTGTTGAAACACCGCAACCAGGCAGGGACGTAGCCAGGGGAGGGGGGTGATTTTCCTGGAATCACCATGAGTTCTAAGGCACCATGTTTTTGAAAAAAAAAATGAAAGTATTGAATAAATTCCAATCCAGCTTCTATTTAACGAATGTTTTGTGTCTGGGTTGCTGTATATACACATCGATTCCGTTCAATTTACGTCCAGGTCCCCTAAATCTGCAATATTTCTCAATTATTCATCAGAATATTAACACCAACAATTTCTCCAAAAATGAAATCATAAAATAAAATCATAGAAAGTACCTCCACGGTTTCTTTCAAAATAGTGTAGAATCTACACTAACAACGGACACGAGTTATACTCAAACAATACGTCTCGTTCACACGTTCATGCATAACGAATGGTAAACTCAAACGTCTTCGTTTAACAGCGAATTTAGCTGTAGATTTTTACGTGAGATAATGTACGAATAAATGAAGGATGTGCATTTCAGTTAGGAAAATTGTAATGTAATACGAATCAGAAAAAAATGGAAAATGACATCGCATCAACACAAATAGTAAACAGAACGGGAATCAATGGGAGAATTTTGAAAAAAAAGAAAAGAGGACGAATAGTTGCTGCAACAAAAACATTTTCGGTTCGTTAATTTTGAATAGGAGGGCAATGAGACGAATGCATCCCCCAGCGCACACGAACACACAATGTATTTTCGTATCGTCACTGATTCAAGACAAAAACTGCTACTTTTTCAATTGGCTGAATACGTTCCCACTTTATTCATTCGCTCTCAAATGTATTCGATATTTGTTCGACATAGCAAAAGCCAACAAACATCACAAAAAAAGTAAATGAAATTTCGATTCCAATAACATGGTGTGTGTGTGTGTGTATATATGAGAGTCACAGATCCGATGTCGCGTGAATGATATAAATAGTGAAAAAATAGGAGCGAAACACTGACTGAGAAGAATTTCGACAGAGAGAGAGAGAGCCAGCACAACAAAAACACTCAAAATGATACAATATATACATTATTTTGTTTAACTAATGTCAATTTCAGTAATATATTACCGCATTTAGGCGAACATGATTGAAACATATAACACACCGTGCTGTTCATTGTCGACCTGGGGTACAAAACTATCGTATGGTTCGCGCGCAATGTGTTTTGAAATGCAATTGGAAAAATGAGTAAAATATGGTGTTAGAGCCTTGAAGCTTGTCCGAATTCTATATTCGATTACAATTTTCGATTAAATTCTTCATCGGGGCGTGTTGTAACAGTTCCACACACACAAATCAAATTCTGCGCGACATAACACGTAAAAACCAATTGCAAACATAATTTTAACGACTTCATTACATAAATAGAAATAAGTCCCGACTTCTTTGGCGCAACATTTCAAAATTTGCAATTTAGTCGTAAGTATTGCTGTGCTGTACCATTAACTATTGAAAGGTATGTATTCACATCAACATCAGGCAGTCATATCGACTTCTAAATTGAGTTGTATACACACACATATAGTGTGAATCCACATACTGACAGTGGCAAAGAGAATGAGTGGAAAAGAGGAAAAGGAAAAAAAACTGTGTTCATTGAATAAATGACATTCACAACAACAGGCTCGGAAATCCAAAATTCCGAGCAGCAGCAGCATCAGCCGCATCAGCAGCATTTTGGGTGAGAAATACATGTATAAAATCCATACACCTCATTACCATTAATGCGACAATATCAACAACGGTGACATTTCAACAACGTTGAAAGACATCAGTTTTGTATTGGTTTCGTTTCGTCTCTTGTCCCATTGTCTTCGCACTTATATGAACGCCGCATGAGAGTTGAGAGCATAACAAAAGTCAATATTTTTGCTGCTGCTGACGCTTCTCTTTCGGCTGACTCACACACGACGTAAACGTTGCGTTGGGGGATTGATGTTCGATTGTAACAATATTTCAAGTGTGTATCAGGCTAATCGAAACCGATTTCTTTTATATTTATGTGCGCCACTGAAACGCATTTTAAATACTATAAAATGGATTTTAAGCAACTGAAACGTAAACATATGCAGTGTGATAGGTACTTGAACAAAGTTAATGCTTCGTTGATGATGTTGATGATGATGCTATTGCTCCAGATAGTGAAATATGCAAAACTATCTATCGAGATGTTAAAACGAAATACATGTAGAGGCAAAACGGTTGTCGTTAATTTAATGAAATGTAGGCTATTGTCCTGGTTGTTTTTTCTTGCCTTCGCCTATCCTTACCAACATTTTTTTGTGTTTAAATGGAGGACATTTTTTTGGTATGGATATCCGAACTCAGATTTTTTTGGGAAAAAAATTAGGTTAGAAAATATCCATACCTCTTTTCTCTGTGTGCTGTGCTAGGTTAGTCGTATCAACAAACTAAATGAAGAGTGAGAGTACACTTTTCGAGTGAAGCAAACCTTCTTATTTTTATTTGTTTTGTTTCGTTTTCTCCATCGGAGCAGATTTAGCATGTTAGTGAATTTTTCATGGCTTGAACTACTCCGAATTGTTCTGCCAATATTAATATAGTCGTGCGATACAAATCGATGAAAGAATCGCTTGTTTTCCATCTTTAACGCACTTTCAAATCACCCCCAAAAGAATTATACTAATCGACAAAGAATGTGTGTGAGGAATACGTGAAGGTCAATGCAAATTTCAATCGGATGGCAACAGTTTGCCACTCATGAAGTTTATTATAGGAAAATAATATTCGGTGCAGATGTGATCAAACAAGAAGTCAAATACAAAAAAAAAACAAATGATATTACTCGAGACATGAGCTTGCGGCGATTGTATCGTTGTAAAATGCTGTTATTAGCTCGCGCGCCTTCTCTATCTCTCGCTTCTAAACCAGTGTTTCTTTTGCACCTTGTTTCTGTTGATTATAAATTAACTTTATGGAAAGTTGTGTGTGTGTGTGTCGCTGCTACCGAAGCAATTGTTAATTTTGAATCAATGCACATTTCGGTGAGTTTGTTGTCAGTTGCACATTGTTGGCCAACTTGAAATTGGTTTGGAAGTAGCAACAACGAGACCGGGTAACGAACACGAGCGACGTGAAAAAAAACATTTTTCAAACATAATTCACATAAAATTCACCCTCCAAGTATCTTGTTGCGAACGAGAAACTGTGCACAAATCGGGCGATACATTGTCAAATTCAATATAACGATAGTCAAAAGTATGTTTGCTAGCTCGGAACACTGTGGTATGTAAAAGACACTATTCTCATTTATTCATCTTTGTTCCGCAGTCTATTTTTGTTGAAACGGATCTCAAACAGCTCTCTCGATCATGTCTCTCACCAAAGTAAGTGAGTTTTTATGGTCCGGTCTAACAATAACTAACAAAATTCAATGAACAGCCGATGATTTACGCATCAATTGAAAGTTTTTGATTTGAAACCAATCTCATTCGTTTAGCAAACGATTTTAACAACGTATTTTCGTACGGCAATGGCATCGGTTCGTGTGCAATGTGTAGATGCGATAATCATATGCTCTCATTTTTAGTAGCGATTTATAGCGGATGTTACAGCCCATGTTATTTTCATGTTCATGCCGGGGGAATGAGAGCGCACACTTTCTGCACTCTTGATTCACCGTGGTTCCGTGATTCGCATGTGTTCAATCTTTTGTTCTTTAGTTTTTGTGGTGGTAGTTTAATCAAAAATCTCTCCCCTATTCAAGTCTTGTTCCAAATAGAGAACAACCAAACCAAAAAAAGTGATACATTTTACCAAATGCACGCTGACAATTGTGTTTTGCGCACTGTTCATTTCCCTTTTGTGTGTGTTTTTTTTTTAAATTCTCAGTGTGTTTATTGTCAAAACTATACACGTAATTTTTTTTTTTAGTCAATACCATGGCAGTTCACAACTCAATCGCGTTCGATGTTGTGTTTTTCTGTCCAATTATCCAAAGCAATCACTATTCATTGATTCAATATACCTCATCTCTTCTCCCTTTTTATTTTTCTCTTCTGCTTTTGTGCATTTTTTCGGTGGCGGTGCCATTCGGTTTCTGTAATACGAACCGGATAAATATACATTTTATTGTTTATTTTACCAATGAGACATGCTTCACTGTAAAAAGGATCAAGGTACACCACTAATTTTTCATACCAATCTCTTTGCTATCTTAATGCGGAATGTAAAACCAAAAGCGATGGCAGAGAGAGAATGTGAAAAAAATACTTGCAAGCATAACCGTCAATCGTATTACCGGTCTATTTTTAATTACCCGACATACTTTTTACCGTTTCAACATTGCCTTTCATCCAAATCATATCTGATTAAGATTTTCAACTCAGCGTTGAAGGCCATCGTATGCGCTTCATTTGTTTGTTATTATTCTTCCTTTTTCCTTTTTTTCGTACAAATTTTCGTATTGTCGAATGCAAAGATCTGGGTAAAATTAATTTTTTTGCTATCATTTGAGCAATATGGCTGGAAACACTCCTCCACCATACTCCAGAAAAAGTGTGTTTAAGAATGAGCGAAGCGCGAGTATGAGCCAAATAACGAGTGATTGCTAAGATGATTCATTCCATTTTATAGCTGAGCGCTGCAAATGAAATTGTGGCATAAATTTCATTCGTCAGAGAGCACAGTTCAAAATGACATGCAAAATGTCGACTCGCAATTCGAGAATACCGAAAATAAGAAGAAAAAATCCTGTCGAAAGCAATAATTGTATCAATTTAATGCTAAACGAACGTGCAAAGATGCTACATTTGAATGCGTGGAACGTATTAATCGAGCCTGAATGTGAAAAACGCAGAGCGAGAGAGCGATTTTTGTGCGGCTTCTTTTGATGAGCATCTAGCGGTGATATTCTTGTTTCATTTCATTTTTTGTTGCTCCTTTCTTTATAAATTTCAATAAGGAAAGATTTGTATGCCAGAAAGATGCGTGATGTTGAACCATGTTAAAAAAGGGGTGAATTGAATCAATTCCAGCAAGAGCGAGAGAATGAGAACAAACGAGTGCCAATGGAAGCGAGCATTCAAGCATTTGTTGTTAGCGATTTAATTTGTCTTAAAGAAAGTAATTCGCTTTTATGTTCCGAAGAATTAAATTGAAAGTGTGTATTGTTCTCATCGCGTTTTGGTTTTTTTCCCCTGCGTTACCTCACAGCTCTTTATTGCAATGCACAGAGCTCCCGATGAATGGCTTAAAAATACGCACGATTCTAGTGAAAGTATAAGAGAGAAAAGAGAAAGCCATACACGCATATTTGCCTAATAACACCGTTCCACGATGTAGCCCGTTTTGAAATTGCACTCTATACATTCAAACAGTCTCATTCAATCCTTCATCAATGATCAGCACCAACAGCCACCATCGTTTGGAAAGGGAAGAAATGAAAAATAATAACATAAAACAAAACGACTAGAAATTTCTCAATTTATTTGCAACATTCGCTCAAAACTTACGCGCGCATCTTGGAACAGTAACAGCGAAATGGAAATTAATTTAAAACTGTGGCACTTTGCCTTGTTAGGCAGATTAAACTGGTTTCACAGTCACTCTCGGCCTAGCTCTCAGCCGATCAGCTTGCCCTTTTTTTCTATAGACCAACCGAATTGAACACATACGAATAGATTTGCATTCTCTACACCTCAATGAATAAACAGCACAATAAATGGGGATCACTTGAAATCACATTTCGCATCTGCTCGTGTACACTGTACACTGACACGTCTACACGCAATCATATATTTTCGCGGTTGTTTAACCGAAATATATTCCGACTAGGGTTAGCCAAAATCGATATATTAAATTAATATAATTAATAACCTAGTACGAAATTGATATCTTATTAATTCAATAATCAATAATTAGTAATACAGTTATTAACTGTTATTAATGACTATTATCAATTTTATAAGTTGACAATGTCTCGAGCGCTCGTCCCATGAACAAATTACTAAAAAATGTCATTTTCAATCGTTTTAAAATAATTATCATCAATTAATTATTGATTATTAAATTAATAAGATCTTAATTTCTTATTTTGTTTAATAATTAATAATAAATAATGGCAAACCCTGATCCCGGCTGGAACCATAAACTCGAACGTGGAAATGTAATTCAACAGTTATTTCCCAGCCACTTTTCCACATTTGCTTTGGATTTCAAAGCCGACTTTTTGAATTTGGTGTTTAAAGGTATTTGAAATGTGAAGAATAACATATACAACAAAATATTGAAGCGATGGATTAGCAGTATAAAAATATTTTTGAAATTTTCGATGTGCTGGATCAAATCAACCATGGGAGGCAACACAGCGATTTCTCAAGCAGCTAACCGCTGTATTTTTCAATGAATTTCTGAAATATGCGAAACTTGACAAGTGTCCATGGGAAAAAGCATTTACTTTTTTCACATCTGTGGGAGTTTGACGCGGATGGTGACGTGTGAAATTATTAATCTGGACCTGCTGGTGGCTGTCAAGTGTTGAAACATGTGAGAACTCATAATCGTGTTGACGTAGAGTGATCAATAACGGAAAAATGCTCACGCAACATATTCGTCGGCCATACATCTCGAATTTACAACACAAAATCTGTCATTCTATTCAAATGATTAACGTTTTTTCGTGTGCTGTTCTCATTTCATTTTTCATGAATACCGAGAATTTTTGAGAAAGCAACAGAATCGCGATGCTGAATTCCTGTTTGGCATTAAAGTTTAAATCGTTACCGATGCCTGTTCACATTTGGATCCGTCGACGCAAAAGAGAAAGACAGTTGTTTTAAAACATGCACCTCTTAAGGGGAAACAACGACTATCAAATATGTTTGGGAAACTTGAAATATTTAATATATATTTTCTGATTTTCCCTTATGAAAATAAAACGATTGAACATCGAACGAGACAGTCGTTTGCACGTCATGTTTTTTTAGCTGCACCGCATCTATGAGATAGATATCTATACAGATATGTGTGCTACAACGCATGTAACGCTTCCACTCAGTTTTTTGCTTGCGTCAGGCTGTATTGACGATGTATTGACGATGTCTCTAGGAAATATATCTATCCTATCTATAGATATTTATCTTACAGATGCGGTGCGGCTAAGAAACATGCTTTGGTCGTTTGGCAAATGACTCCCAAACGGCTAAATTGGGACAAAAAAAAACGAATAAAAGCTTGGCAAGCAAACGACTGCCAATCGATTGGCAAACGACTGAAACCGTCTTAAGTATATGAAAATCGTTTTCAGATGTCTATTGTCCCAAATTAAACAACTGTAGTCGTCTAACAGTCGACTGGCTGGCAGTCATTTTTTCCACAAGGTTAATAATTCCAAATTGACGATATTTTAGGTGACACTTGCAATACTCTTTCGCATAATAGTTTGTCAATTACTAATTGAAACCATACAATGGCATCGCCCATTCAAAATGAAATCCGTTGGATGGCAAAATTTAAATGGCGATTGGTAAATTGAAAAAGATTTTTTTCAGGAATTCAATTCGAGCCGAATGTGTATTGTATATCGTTTCAGTTTGCATTTTCTGGTGTGAATAAAAGCATTTGGCTGGACGAGTTTAGCATAAATCTATATTCCCCTTTTCGAAGTGTTTGAACGCACAACTGTTAGCTTGTATATTGGCATAATTTATCATGTTTTGATCTATGCCGCGTTGTCGACCATCCAATATCGACTATCCAATATCGACGATTTGTCGATAAAATTTCGGGTAGGTCTAAAAACACTCCATTGATCACATCTGCCTCAAGTCCTGGTTCTGTCATTCAGTTGCTCGTAGAGTTAGCAAAATACTTAAACGCGGTTTTATTCTTAGTTGTATTCACATCCGCAACAGAAAAGTGATGCAACAATTCCTAACATCAATTAATTATGGAATCGCAGCAGGTGCGTTAATGGATTTTCAACTATGACCATGTTTCACTCAGCCACTGGTGTTTGCTTCTTCATTCTGTCGCATTGCTAGTTAAAAAATCCTTTATAGCCAATTACATCGTTTGTCCGATTCTGCCTTAAAAAAATCAGAAGATAATTTTTATAAGTCTCGTTTCGCTCAGAAACGAAAATAGACAAAACGGATCGCCATGCCGAAATAGAATTTCTTTATTGAAATTTATTCGGGATTTTTGTCGTTGGCCACATCATCATCGTCCATTCACATGTTTTGTTATGCATGCAGTTGCCCTGTCTCAATCCCCAATAACTAAATGCAAATCTACACTAAGTAGATTTACTCAACGCCATCCATTTGATTCTCTCTCGCTTTTTTCCCGGCGCAACGACTCTTTTGCATGGGCTCTCCATTCACTTGATGATATTTTATTCATAGACAGTGAGCGAGTGCATGAACTAAATACAGTATTTTTGGCCATACTTGAACCGATTTTTTTTCGACTTCGTTCGTTTTTTTTTGACTTCGTGTGTGTGCGCGCGTTTTAGCCTCGGGATATCCACACTGTTTTGATTTCATGAGTTTTATGCACATTTTATCCATTTGAGATTTGAATTTCATTTTCGTCACCTTCGAATGTGTGAACATTAAAGTGTTGTTCATATCTTCGTTCAAGATAATCTTTTAAAACTCAAGATGCGACTAGTTGAAAATAAGCAGCTTACTGTGCTCTGTGTAACTTGTTAAATATTCATTTCGACTAAGTAATTACGATGAAGAGAATAGAACGGCATCTCAACCATGGCCACTGATATTTTGAAAATCGTCATCAGTTTGAAGCTCATGTACTTTAATTTACCAAAGCAACGATCATCCGAACTTTGTGGACATGAGCCCATAACTTAACCCAAATGACACTCATTTTAATTGAAAATTTTACAGAGAAGCGAATACGCTTAATTAGAAACACTTTTATCTGTGTGTCATTGGCGTATCAATGCGACAACCGTTGTCATAGCAACTAAACAAATGAACTAACTACCGTTTGGATCGCAGCACTTATTGTTGTTATCAATAACAATCGAACGCAAAAAATGTGTGAATGTTTGTGTGTGCAGATGAAAAATGTCACACAATTTATACAGGCAACAAAGGTTAGCAATATGATAGTTAGATAATTGTTTCAAAAATTGTTTGTGTTTTTTTTTTAATTTAACCATTTTGAACATTTTCAGCCGTAGATTGCATATTCACGAAATCTTCACATGTTTAAAGAGATCACAAATGTTGTGAATGCGGAACGTCACATTGCTAAAATAATATGGACTCTCTCTAGGAGTATTTTTTACTTATTAATAATCAGATCATGCTATATTATTACTTTATGACTTATATCTGACAATACTAAGTAATAACTCTACTGGATTTGCACATCCCTATATGCCTCCGCTCCAGCAAAGGAAAGTTGAAAAGTAAACAAACCAACGAAACCATATGACACCGGATATTCCACATTTTCACTTCAATAGTTTAATAAATCTGACCCATTGACAGCTTTTGGCCGTCATTCATCTGAAATTGAAGAGTGCGTTGTTGAATTATTTTTGATGACTCATTATACAATTAAATTGTTTCATCAGTGTCATTCAGAAGAACGGAACTAAATGATCAGGTATTGAATAAATGTATAATAAATAACATGGATGGCTTTCGATAATATGCGATTACTTTATTTTGGTGGTATTGCTCTATTATTTTAAAGTGATTCTACCCTTGCACCTCACTTAAGAGAATATATAGAATATATTAAAATCTATATAAACAAAAATTACAACGGAAAAGGTAGCGACGCCATAGGAAAACAATCGAACTACCAATATTTTGAGCTGTGAGTAGGACTTTCAAGTATAATACGCTTCGTCTAAAACTGACCAAATTTGAAATTCCCGGATTAAATTCTTTTCTGCTATATGATACTTAAATCTTTTGAGTTTGCTATGTTCAATAACAATACAAACAAATATAAAATACATTGCCAAAAGTATACACTATAGCTAAATTGAACATAGTACCAGGCATGTTAACTAATTGCAGACGCCACACATTTTTCGTTCGACCCAAAAATGTGTAAATAAAAATTTCGGGGTAAAATCAAAGCAAGCTACAAAAATGGAGCGAAATGTTGACATTTTCGAATGCACTGACGCTTGGATGCTTTCTGTTCAAGTGTTCAGTCACATGATAGCAACTTCTGAAAGAAATTCGTCATGCAAAAAAGTGACTGGCTGCACTTATGAAAATAGGTCACAGTCGTCGTTTTGTAACATCGTCGAGTGAAGCAGTAACTTTTGCAGCAACACAGTGGATTAAGCAATTGACGGAATTTATAACATGATTTGGATATTCAAACTCTTGATGCTCGTTTTTCCATGCTCTCACTTGGTTGCTTCGTTGCTCAAAATTATGATTCGTCATTTTGAAAGTTCGCCCTTAAATAATAAAATTCTAATTAAATTTTCAGAGTCAAATATGTGGCTTGACATCTATCGTTGAATGTGAATTGCGAATTGTGAATGTGCGGCACTTCGTATCACAATTTCATTCATATATTCCATTCATTTTTGACTATTTCTCAGTGGTAAAAGATACATACTGTCTCGCTTCCTCTTCGGATTCTTTTTTTTACGTTGGTAGTATTTATGTGCTGATATTTCATTCATTCACATTTTCTTCATGAATGCACAAAAACCGCGATCATCTCTCGCGCTCGGTGTGTGTGTGTGTGTGCACAGCAAGAATGGCGATGTGGAGCTCTGTTCGAGCTGAAAGCGATTGCAAGCCGCCAGTCTGAGGACGTCACGCATATTTCTTTGATGTATTCTTGAAACCGCCGTTGACTTGATCCTTTGGTATTTCAAGTGGAAATGTTTGTTGTTGGGAATTCCTTGAAATATTATTTGCAATCTCTCACTCTTGTTCGCTATCTGTGCGTCCTATATCTTCTTATAGTGCAGAGAGCAAATTCTGATTTCACACCAGCTGCTGACGCTCTTCAGTTTGCGTCAAGTGTATGTATGCGTTTTGGCTTGCTTTTACCATTTTGTTTGAGACATTTCATCATTGCATTAAAGTGAGCACGAGATTAAAGTCGAAGCCATGAGCTAGCGCCCCGAAAATCGTCCACGCTTTTTCATCCTAGCATACACAAAAATATTATTCATTTTAGTATTGCTGAAAATATGTTACACTGCCTGCATACACATTGCACATGGATATACAGAATATACACGCCAACATACACCACATATTGAAAGATTTACATGCTATTTTCTGGGGCAAGGCAAGCAATTTATATTATTTTCATCAAGCAATTTTCCTCTCAATGAATTTCTATGGCACGAACATTCTTGGCTTTCATTTGAACGAGCATCAAACCTTTTTGCAATTTGATTGCTCCACAGTACTGTTGCTACCGCTGCTGTTGCTGCTGCTTTGTCGTCGATGCGGCTTCTATTTTTTTCTCATCTGCAATGAACTATCAAATCAGTGGAAATTGAGTAGAGAGCTGGGGAGTTGAGTAGTTCACCTTACGTCGTATCACGGTATCGCAGAGACTGAATAGAGAAATTAAATGACGAATGCACCGGAGGGAAAGCAAACGAGCATGATTTTTCGATTTTAAGGCTGTAATTTTTTCTGACTGACAGCATCATTGCACATAGCCCATCGACGTTTTGCAAATCGCTTATTTTCTTTTTATTGCGTTAAATTTCCATGGCAAAGTCATTTGAAGTTCGTAAGCATCAGTTTTGGACGATCTCAAAAATAATTATTTTTTGTATCAGAAAGAAGCCATTCAACAAGCACGGTGTGAAAATTGAAATGAAAACTTCACTCACCATCAACGAAAACATTGAATCCGCAGAAGAGAAAAAAAAACATCGTATCCAACTAATTAACAGTTACGTCGAACAAATATCGAATAGAACTTTCTGACTATTTTACCTGTTTTGAAGTGCAATGAATTTGATTAAATTAAGACCTATACGCACAATTGAGAAACGACACTGAGTTTTAACAGAGAAAACGGCGAACCCTCGGCCTCGAAAACGGCTTATCCTCTTAATTTGTACATTTTTTCTTTCTCACTTTCTCTCTTGCCATCACTGAGATCGTTATTAAAGTTGAAATGTTATGCTGCTATTGAAATCATTGAGCCCCGTTTTTCTTAGTCTTGAATGAAGACAATAACCGCTAACATTTTGAAAGAGCAATGAAATTTTATCGACATCTTTCAACCGGGCACACAATTTCAGAAAATAACAACCAGCAGCAGCAACTTGAACGGTGTACAACCACCGCGACTCTTTACCTCACTCGCTCGCTCTCTCTCTCTCTCTCTCTTTCCCTTTCTCTTGGTTTATTCGATCCTCCTTTAAAATTATTGCGTAATAAAATGAAATGAGTGTGATTTTCTTGCGCATAACTGGCGAATAGCAGACGTACCATTGCCAAATTGGGAACCAATGTAATGTGTAGCCGGTTAAAAAAGATTAACGAAGGTGCAAGAGGAAATCTTGAGAAACAAAACGGGCAATGGCCGAAGAGACCTGTAACAATTGCTACTGCGAGAGATAAAATTAATTTGAAGATTTTGATTGGATTTCTTTCTCTTTCCGTCTCTCAGTCCCTGAAGAATGGAATAATTAATTTGCTCCTCTCGAAATTATTTCGTACGATCTTGTTATGAGTCAGCATTCGTGATGCAATGCATAGCCCAAGAGGTGTGTAGAATGTCGCGTTTGTCAAAGTTTTCATCAGCCAAAATTTAAGCTTGGAACACAAATGTGAACGTTAGGTGTGTCCGGAATCAGTCTTCAATGCAATGAAATGACACACAAAATAGATCAATATGAATGTGTAAGAGACGATGATGGAGAGCGAATGAATCAATAGTAAATCCAGAAAGCGAAGATTTATTTGCCGAAAGCCTTTTGTTTACATTTCTCTTAAGTGCATGAGCTCGACAAGTACAAATGGCATAAAATCATTTTCGATGCTCTTACTCATTCTCTTTCTGGCTTTCTCTCTCTCTCTCTCTCTCTCCCTCTCTCCATCTCCTTCTCTCTCTTTCTCCCTGACACAATCCACCAATGTTTACTTAGAATGTATCTCAAGTATGCAGTCAGCCACCTCAAATGCGATAGATATACAGAGACGATATGAAGTTCTGTTAATTTGTTTGTGTATTGATCAAAGCCATAAATTTACGAAGCCAAAAACGTACGTGCGACATCGCCATGGCTTAAACCCGCGGTGCAATTGCTAATCTATCTCTGTTCGAATTGGCTGGATATGTTTTGAAGATGGTCAAATGGGGTACAAATCAACTGATGACAAACTGTTTTGGAATTAAACTCGGCCGCTTTGATATGGTTAAGTTCAGTTCAGTTTAGTTTTTCTATTGGCCCGGAATAAACACGTGTTAATCGAGTGAGATATAGTGAACGACGGTGTTGGCGCGTGAATTGGAGATGAAGAGGGTTTGTACATACCAGGAAGAAGAAACCTCTCGAATACATATTTGTTTGTATGCTCGATGTGCATGGCTTGACTTTCCATTTGCTTTAATTTATGTACAAACAACGACCTCACTAATTCATAATAAAACATTCGCCTCATAATTATTCCTGATCACTAAATAAATAAATAAACTACAGAATTATGCCCAATGGAATTGTATGTTTGATTCAGTCGTTTTTGCGCTATCTCTCCCTTGTCACACACTGAAATCACACATATCCACATCCACATCCACGTCCACACAAATGGGACGACTTTAGACATTTTATGTATTTCGAATTAGCTCATCAAAGTACAACGATGTGTGCCGATGCCAAATGATTTTAGTAGAAATATATTTAGCTGCTCTCACCTAGAACCTTAGTTTATAATGCAATTTTGGTGCAAAACATTTTTTGTGAGAGACGACGGAGATGACATAGAAAAATTACCGCGTGTTACATGTTGCAGTATTTTGCAAGCAATTCTCGTTCGTTCTCTCACTCCCTGTCGATGTCTTGTTATCTCTCTTGTTAGCGCACTGAAATCAACTTTGACAATTAATAAAATGCGCTCGTTAATGATAATTATATTCGTGCCTCGAACTTCTGCACTATGCCAAACATAAACAAAAGTATCGAACTGAATCTGGATGAAGGAAATAATCTCTCTTTTTGGGTGAATATAGTTTGATTTTGTGATGATGTTGCTCTTCAAGTTGATTAGAATTGGGCGAACGGTAGAAGCAAACGAACCATCGGCTGGAATGAATTAGGCCGAATGAACGAACGTTGAAAATGACGTAATCTTTATTATAATGAAGAAACTTGATGCAAATCTTTTAACAAAACAGATAACATCAAATTGTATTGGAACTGAATTTTCTGGAACAGAAAACGCAAGTTCCAGTTCGATACATTGTATTCATTCTTAGTTTGTGTATGTGTGACATGATCATGATCAATATGTACACGTTTGAGGTTTTAATTATTAATTGCATTCAACATTCAAAAATTGTTTACACACACAAAACTGAATTATATTCCGTACTTTATTACTATAATAAAATAAAATATTTAAATAAAATGTGGTGGTTTGCATGTGGTGTCAATTTCTATATAAAATTCAACATTTTCACCGTCTACAGCCAAAAATATTGCAATAACATGATTTGTTTCATGTTCGTCTCTCGCTCCAATATGCATAGCTGCACCGGCAGTCTTGCGTTACAACAATAATAACACGTAAATTCCTTTTGTCTGTCAACGTTCGGCGCCCTCTATTAAACTAATTCTACACTGCAAAACAAATAGCGTTTCTTTTAATACACAGGTGCGTATTATCATGAGGTTTACAACAAATTCGTATTAACTGTTGATTTTTATATACGGCTGTTCATTGTTTTTCGACCAAATGTCAAATGTTAGTTTGTAAACGCACCACCAAAACGTGATATTTTTTCGAAAAATAATACTCAGCCGTATATAAAAATCAAAACAGCTAATACGAATTTGTTGTAAACCTCTAGATAATACGCACCAGTGTATTAAAAGAAACGTCAATTTTTTGCAGTGTATGCACGTGAACGTGTGATAGAAAGAGAAGAAGTGAATATTTGCTGTTCAATCTTTCTTATGTGATGGTGTACAATTTTTTAGTACCATGAGGGCGCTGCCGTATTGCCGTCAACGTGTGGAGCTACGCAGAGATGGAATAACAAGAGCAAAAAGAACAGAATAACTGAAAATGAACTCACAAACATTCTCATAGCCACTACAAACAAATGAATTCAGTGAAAATTGTTATAGAAAATTCTATAGAAACTGATGCATAGTTGCAATACAGTGTTTCAACCATTTGACAGCAATGCATCGGTTTCTACAGGGTTTCCCAAATACAAATCCACGATGAACAGACATCGTCACGATGTTTTTCATCGTGACGATGCGGCAAACGACAGCGACGCATACACACCGCATAAGCATAGAACGTTAGACTCTGTGCAAGTGGCTACTAGATTGCTGCTTGTGTGTACGCTTGAGTGTATGCATCGCTGTTGTTCGCCGCATCGTCACGATGAAAAACATTGTGACGATGTCTGTTCATCGTAGACTTGTATTTGGGTTCCTATTCATTCAAACGATTACTTCAAAATCCCTATTCATTCCTTCATTCATTATGTCAAAACATCACTGTATGCTGAAGCAAAAATCATATTGTTGCACTGATTTTTGTATTTTATATAGAAATTACTAACACATGCAAACCAAATACCATCATTTGGTGCCATTTCACCACCACATTTAAACTATTCTACTACTTATGTTTTGAGTGTGAAATGAAACTTACCCGCATGCATCCACATTTTGGCTTATATTAAGTTTGAATTTTGGGTTGAATTCATCGTTACTGCAATAAAGATAAATAGACAAACCTCTGATTTTCCACCACACAAAATGATGGATTCCAAATTGGGCCCTCAAGCAAATTATTCTTTTTCCGACTGAAAATTGGGGTGGTTCGCACTTTCTGCCAAGTGATCGATGTGTTTACAAATACATTTGCTTAATTACGTAACACAACAACCAATATTTATAAACAAACTTAGCCTCGAAGAACATCAAATTCTAAGTGAGTCTCGAGTTGCAATGTAATCAATGTTTACGAATCGTAAGTTACGATTAATTTGAATGAAAAATCGCAATAACGTACGAACACGTTGAAAACTTCTTCACCCTCGGAATTGGAAAAGTGACGGGATTTGTGAATTTGCTGTTTGCGTGTGGGCGTGTGCTTAGTAAACGCAAACTGTGGTGCTAGTTTGTCTGTTTCTAATTCTGCTTTTATTTTGAGAAATTTTGGTCTATTTTTTCAAACGAGATTGAGGCAAAATTGCTAGGACATGGACAGCCAATTGCTCTATAGATCGAGGCAGAGTGCCCAAAGCCAGAAGCATGAAGGTGTTCCATTGACACGACTATTTTAATAAAATCGGTTTGCAATTCAATTTAAAGTAATAAATGCTCTAATGTGTTGATGCATTTTCATTCGATAAATGAGCAACTTTCAGGATACAACACCTGATACAAATGATCGTAAACTATCTGGTGTGAATGCTTCTCTGGACTAAATGGTGAGATACAAAAATATGCCAACGCCAGTTCGTTTGTCCATCAAAATAAAATTGATTTAACGTAGAAGATCTTTGATTTTGACGCATTCGAAAAATGCACTTTTTCGTAAGTGCGATATGCCTGAGCCATAATGCCTCTAGTGTACGAAAACCAGTTTGTGTGCCATGACATTTCAATGGAATTCGATAAAAGATTATGTATTGCATCGCAAAATTTTATGTGCATTTACGAATCCGACAAACTGCATGGAAAATTATATTTTGTGGTTTAAGTGTTTTTCAATGAAGTTGCCTCACTCAGCCTAATCGGCAGTCGATTATAATTGCAATTTGTACGTGTACATTTAGCATATTACTTCGATCACTTCTATTAATCCATCTAATTACTGTAATCTAAACGATGGCATGCATTATTATTATTACAGCCATTCCGTGAGTATCATTTTTCTGCGCCAACAAATTGCAAATGCAATGGCATGAAAGCCCGCACAAAGGCTCGCTCATCACAATTTTATAGCAATAATGCACCATCGACGACCAGATCGACCGAACCAGAAATCTGTATTGGGTTGATATTTTATGCACACGTTTGGCTTACAATATCATTATCGGTGGCCATAATTATTTTTGGATTCCACATGTTTGCAGCAAAGTGAACATTTCGCTCTGTTAATTGGATCTGCGGTTTTCGTTCAGTATCCGAACATTGCGCATTGTTTCAACTATATTATCGATTTAAATTGTCGAAACTTTTTATAAAAATATGACACTTTGGCGTCTTATTCGCATAAAAAATACAAATAATATTTTGTTAAAATCAAATCAAATTGTCATCAAATGTGCGTTTACAAAACCATTGCTCTTTTGATGTAGGTTTCTCCGTGTGCACGAATATTATAAATTGGAAAGCAGATTTTTCGGCGGTAAAAATGATTAAAAATAAATTAAAATTTCCGTTAAAATTGGATATATGTGAATCGGTTCTATGAATTAATTTATTCAGAAAAATATTATTTTTCGGTAAAAGTTTGAAGTAATTTATGGAAATAAATTATTAATAAGTTGATTCATCATCAAATGAAATGATTTATTCGAATTAACTTAATAATTAATTATTTCGAATTTTAATTATAGTTGATGAAAAGGTTATTCTACGAATAACTCTTTTGTAAATAGTACGAACGACTTCTTACAATGTACAAATAGCAAAATGTTACCAAGCGATTCGTTATATTTACAAAAATACGTTGTATTGTAGCATATACAAAATTTTTGTATAAACATTCTTCGAAATATCTAGCCAAATATTGAACAACATTTTTGTACTTTCTACAAAATATGTATGCTACGAAGCTATTTTTGTATATTTTACAAATATCTCGTAACGAGGAAAATGATTTTATATGAGGCCGATGCGTGAAAATGGTTGCAATTTATAAGGTTCAAGGGAATGAACGGGCATTTAACAAAATCTAAATCTGAAAACATGAAACAAACGGCCAAATGGAGTGTGTGTGTGTGTGTGTGAGAGAGAGAGAGACAGAGAGAGAAAGAGAGAGAGACAGGAGAAGAGGGAAAATGAAGCCAAATGCCACTTTATCTATAAATGGACAATTTTTGGCTAAATTGAAGCGTTCTATATTGAAGCTGGAATCGAACATTATGATGTTGTATTACGAAATGCGATTGTTGCTGGTTATTCGATCGGTGTATTTGCCATGAATGGAGAGGCGCAGAAAGAAATATACACAGAACGAGAGAAAGATGAGCCTTTTGCTGTAGATACAGAGATTGCCTTGTGCTCTCAATAGCAATTTCTCTTGTCGGTTGGACTTTATGATTACTCAGCCCAAATCGTACTTGTATTGGATATTACTTAACATATTTATTTTCATATGAATTCAGTAGAAAATGTGTTTATTTTGGTGCTAGATGCTACCTCTCTGTTGCTATCTCAATCGACAAATAGTCGTCGAAAACTCGATTTTTGTGCCAAATTCCAATTGCCAGAGACACTAAAGGCCACTGAGAGAGAACACGTGATATTGTGCGTTCATTGTTGCGCTACATTCTTTGGTTGATGTTTTAAAAGTCAATTTTATGGATTTATTTCGCCACAACGAGTGCGGGGATTTGGCACATACCCGAGGATATTTGAGCGCTATTTCGAAATGGTGTTGGTGTTGGTGTTGGTATGTGTGCACATCGCACCTTATCGATGAGCCAAGGGACACCACACCCAAATTGAAAACGATTTGTGATTTGAGCGATTAAGTGGTATAAAATTGGTTTCGATTTGAGCCTATTCTCATTTGATCACTCTTCAGATTTTCTCTTGCCGCTATTTCTCTTTTGACCACTTTTTTGTTTGTTTCTTTTCCATTTTATCGACTGCCCTCTTACATTCAGTGGGATTTTATCCACCAGTTGGAAACTAATGGTCAAATAAATTGAAATTCATTTTCAGCAATCATTGGATTCGCTCATAGTATCGTATATCTTTTCGGTACTTCTAGAGTTGATTTTCATTGTTAGTAAAAGACACAACCGTAGGAATAGCTAACTTCTCAGCTAAAGTTTTTTTTTTCTACTTTGCACACAAAAGGAGGGAACTGGAGCTCAAATAATTCGAATAACGAACATTTGGTTGGTAATGTGCTCGAGTATTACATGGCCAAAAATTTCGTCTAACCATAAATTTAACGACCCATTCAATGGTTTTTGATTACAATTGGCCTTTTTGTTTTTCTGAACATTCCAAAATCGAATTTCGGCCAACAACGAATGGTGGGCTAGTAATTCACTTCCATTTGATATGATAAAACAAACTGTTGTTTGTTAAATGAACAACAAACGAAATGGTCCATTTAAATGGAAAAACGACCAGTTACCAATATTACAGTGGAATTTGACTAAACCAAATCAAATGAACGACGATTGTCTCATCATGGCTCCAAAAAAAAATTGACCGAAAATGATTTGATCTACATCGAACAGAAAAACAAGATGAGTTATGGCCAACAAGTATAGACACGCAAATGGTAAAATGGCGTCCACATGACATTGACTAAATTTCATGCCAATGCGATTATGCGTAACTTTACAGTGTGCGCATTTTTTGTTTCTCCTGGCAATCGACAATTGATACGCTGTTGATTATTCGTAGTATTTCATGATCGATTCTTTTTCTCTGCATTCTGTGCGATGCACTGCTACTTTTTTGTATGCGAACAACACCTTTCACAGGATGATGCAATACTGTACCTCATTTGTATACTTATCTCCATATAAAACATGTATTTTTTCGTGATACTTTTTTGAAACATTTTCATTTAAATTGTTGGTGTACTTTGCTGTGCATTTTCATGTGTACATATTTGTAGGGTGAAAAAGAAACCAAAACAGTTATTGATTCTCTCGATCTGTGTGTGTGTGTGTGTGTGTGTGTCATTTTCTTCTTCGTCGTGCATCTCGTCCCTCTCATATCGTTGTGTTTTCCCAAATCAAACAGACACATTTTCATATGCAGCACAACCAAATCCAATTCACTTAGCGACCAGTTATAATTTGTTGATTCCATTGGCATTTTTTGACATTTTCGGTGAGGAAATGCACAGTTAACTATACACATTACATTAGAGAGAGACTTTCGTTATCACCATTTGGAGTTTCTGCATGTGCAACAATTGCAATTATTATACTATAATATTCGGCAATACAAAGTGTGAATGGATGCGTAAAAACATGCACACATTTCAACAAGAAATCTAGAGAGAGAAAGAGAGAGAGAGGGGGGAGAATGCCCCGTGCCCTTGTCCATTCAATGAACATTTTGCACATACATGAATGCACACAATATTGTAATGTGAAATATGTTCTTCGAGGTGTTAACGTGGAATGGAAGCAAATATGCATTTCAAAAATATGAAAACGATTGCAATACAGTTTTTGTAGGCCTGTGACGATACATACTAGGGATAAATAAGCGGTGCAAAACCGAGATCACAAGCACACCATTGCCAGAACATATGGGCGCATCAAATGCGTGTTTATATGTGTTTGGTGTAATCTCCAGAGTCAAATAAACGACATTTCAACTGATTAGGAATGCAGTAATACATTGCACATTATATGCGCTGACCTGATATACACCAGTGAGTGAGAACAATAGCATCAACTTACACACACATACAGCATAGATCAAAATTTGCAATTGGAAAAGAGAATGGGGGGAGGAGGAGGTGGTAGAGAGTAGCATACTGACTTAATTTTCTTATTATGAATGCAGGGCTAGCACCGTTATATTTAACGTTAATATGAACTTGAAATTGAAAACCAAAGAATAGGGAATGACGGTGCTAACAATCAACCAACCAACCAACCATGGAGGTGGTGTGGTAATGGTTTGAGCAATATCTGTTTCTTTGATGATGATAATCAATGACATTCATGCGGTGGATGGACTCAATGAAAGTGGATTTTGGTTTTGTGATCAACTATCTTGAAAGAGTAACTTTTTTATGTTTCATAAAAACTACTGAGATTATACAACTATACATTCTACATTGTATTTCATCAAAAAGACATTAAAAACCGGCAAAAACAATGTTACTATTGGCTTAGTTACATTTGCGGTTACATTGTTATCATCTTAATACATTTCATGCGTTTATATGCGTTTATATGCGATATATTAGAAAAAATTTAAGCTGTAAAACAAACATTGGACGTAAGATCTCAACTGAAATACGAGTAGAGGAATCCCAATGCAAATAATGTATAATAAATTAGAATCAAATTCGGTGAATTTCATTGGATAAATTCTGAATTTTTTGAATTTCAGAAAAAGAAAAATCCGAATTTCTAGAGGGGGAAATTTCCAAAAAAAACAAGGGGGGGTGTAAAAACCCCCTCAGTACCCTGCATGCCCACCTATGACTGTCTAAAACCAATCGATAGTACTCTTCAATACCTTTCCAACGAGTGCTCAATCATCAAAATCGGTTGACCCGTTCAAAAGTTGTGTACGTTTTCCCGGAAAGGGGGTTTCCCTGAAAATTGGGTTTGGTATGTTTGTGTGTGTGTTTGTGCGTGACTTTGTACCTTCTCTCGATCTCTGTGATCATTATTTTTAGGGAGTGTGAGGGGCAGTCCAAAACCGTCGAGAACGGCCGAATTTCTTCACATAGAAGAAAAAAAGCAGTGGGAGAGTGTCGGGGTAGAAATCCGCAGATACCACAAATGAAAGGTGTTGAGCTAGGCTTTAAATTAGTCCTTGTGATGAAAGAAATCTATAATCGGTGACCAAACACATTGAAAAAAACGAAAAATCGGAAATTGATTTTTTTGGTTTTTCCTCATTTTACAGCGAGCTCGCTGAAATATGTAGAAAGTTTTGAGTGTCACCAGTGTGTATTGTAGAGTCTTTTTCAAATGCTATCGATGATTATGCAGATATGTTTCAACTGCCTGAAATGTTTGCATTGGAATGATATTGGGAATTTCGATCAAACGGAAACAAATATTTTATTTTATGGCCAATTATTTTATGCCATATTTTCTTCCTCTGTGAGGAAGAGAAGCCAAATTTCACCTTTTTATTTATGAGAAAGTATATCTGTGTATTTCATAGAAAGAAAGAAATTGTATATTCCATACGCTTTTGTACAATTGATGACACAATTGAGCTATATTTTGCACAATTACTAATTAAATAAATTTCCCAAGTGTGTTTTGAGACTTCAGTTTGAAGACCCTTAATATTGGCTTGAATTCATGGCAATAATAGATAATAGAAAAACTCATGGATTGCATTAAAGCCTGAATAACGTCAAGATGTGGCTAAAGTAATATGGATGCAACGCATTTCATATTGAGCTATTGAATATTACATTAAAAATGACACATAAAATTTTTCAGATTTGTTTCTACTGCTGCTGTTAATTACGTTCTCCAAATGTCATGCATCGTGCGCTCAGTTAGTCATTATAAGCGCGCGTGTGTTCACTCAACATTTCCCCCCGCATGCATGATAATGTTCAACATTTGAAATGGCAAAGAGAGAGAGAGAGAGAGAGAGAGAGAGAGAGAGAGAGAGAGAGAGAGAGAGAGAGAGGAGAGAAGCAGAGAGACGGATGGAGTGTTACAGTCGTTATTGACATAGCATTTATTATTGTAAAACAATGATAAACTGCCACCATCTATATTGTATTGTCTGTATGGCCGAGATAGAGAAATCAGCCGCACACAAAATGCATTGTGTCACACAGCCTCTGAATGTGTGTTTATGAGCATGTGATGTGCGAGCATCATATTTTCTCTCTCTCTCTTCCTCTCTTCCATGAGAATGTAATTTGCAGTTTGCAAATCACCATCGACACCGCCATTGAATGTTTCGACCATTCAATGCCACTGTTTGTAATGGCCGTCATTGGTTTCGGGCCGTTTCGTTCGCCGGTTTTAATTTTGTACTTGCGATGCTGAAGTTAATGAAAATTACGGGCAGTCAAATAAATTATTGATATTGCAGCAACTCAGGCAGCAACTAATTTAACACATCGAATGTGTGGAAATGCGAGAGCAGGAGCATACGAACGAATGTGTGGTGGCTTTGCCACGGCTAATTATAACATTCACTTAATGAAAACAAAGCACTTGCAAACTGTGATAAAGCAGCATTTGTGGAGTGGCCACAAATATCGTACACAAAATTCATTCTTGATATGTTGATTCGTGTGTGGATTTTCAATCGAATGCACTTCTTAGCCCCTAATTACAATTTTAGACACACAATCATAAAATGCAGAAGCCAATTTAAGAAGAGAGAGAGAGAGATGGCAATTTGTACGGTTGAGCGTCGAGTGCAGAACATTGAACACTGAGTGTTATGGATATGTGCATTTTCAATGCTAATTCCAAACACCCGGTTCCATTATTATTAGGAATACATCGTAGATTTCGATTGCAATGCAACACAGAAAATGAAATGATGTTTGACGATTTAAAAAATCTCCAAGGACGGCACATTTGTACACTATTGCCAGTCGCATCTACAGATGGATTATACACTCGTAAAAAAAACTGAAAACGCGTCTACACACAATTCGTCAGCATTAAATCTCTTGTGGGCCATTTCCAGAAGATACGAAAATAATAAAATTTTCCGTGACAAACTGATTTCAATCAGGAGAAAAAAGTGTCAGATTAACTTCAGAATTAAATTACACTTTTGATTTGGTTAGATTCGAACACTATCTACAACCCTCCGCTTCATCACATTTCATACGAGATTGCTAAGTCGTAGGCCAAGTGTGTTCAGCGTTCATAAATTCATTGGTTTGGGCAATGTTCAACAAATTTAAATAGAAAATCATTTTTTTATGAGAATGTCTTAAATGACTCACAACATCCAGCACAAAAATGTTGTGTTTGCCCAAACACACAAAGAAGAAAAGGCAAAAAGATATATTCGAATAAGCAGTGGTGTTCAGAACATTTTCTGTAGGGCATTTGTGTGCATCAAATAAAGCGATTATAAAATTATATGCCACGTCTATTGAAAAGTTTGAGTCAATATTTCGTTTTAATCATCTGTTCTAGAGTTTTTATTGTTGTCAAATTCATCGGCTCGTTCGTTTCATCCCTTTCACTCTATCGTGCCATAATTTGTGGCATTTTTAACATGTGTGTCGCTGTTGTGTGCATATAATTAGAACTTGAAAATCCATTGGCACACAAATATCGGCAACATTGCCGAAAAACCTCGAATAAACTCAATTTAACCAAGTCTAAATTTTAAGCCCCAATCCAGTCATCTACTATAGTGGTGTTTACATTATTGTAGTGCCTACCATCGAATATCATCGTCGAATTTTCATTCATTGCCGTCTGCTTTCTCCTTTTCGGAGCCCGGCGCTGTCTCTGTCTCTCCACAAATCTATCAATTGGGCATTTGAGTTTTGTGTATTTCGTTAATATGTTTACAAACAACGTCATTTTGCCTATCTACTTTTCAACGCATTAATGGCCAATGTTTCATTATGAGAGTGAGAGAAGTAAACAGCCACCGATCACTATCAACCATTTCATATGCGTCAAAAATCCGGCTTGGTGAATAATAACAGCATCATATACACGCAATGTCGATACGTTTGTCGTTGAGATCTAATAACATCAGGATGAAAAAACCATCTGTTCACATTTGATAGACCCTGCTCCTCTGTGCTACTCTGCTACACGAAGCCGGAACGAAAAAAAAAGTCGTATCGCTCTTTGTTGCTCTTCATTGTTTACGTAATACGTTTCTATACAGTACATATTCCGCATTTGAAGCCAAAAAAGAATCTTACCAATCGGATATATTATTTCAGGGGCCGCGTAATATTACTGTTGATTGAGAGAGGCAATTGGCTCACACATACAATCACCAATATGGAATTAAGCACATATTATCACATTTTCTACTATATTTCGGTCGTTCGTCAATTGGTTTTCGATATCCATATGAATTATTCAGATTTAACGTTACCGAGCATACAACACGCGTGAAAATAAAATAATCGTCCGAATTTTTATAATATTCCTATGATATAAATTGTCATTGTCATTGGCATTTAATTATTTATTGATTTTCATCTCAAAAACTATAACAATAATGTAATGGTTTTACGAAGAGTGAAAAAAAGCCATGCATCATCCAAACATAATCATCATTTCAGTATTTCTGTTTTTGTTTCAATTCAAGTGAAACGAAGTATCATCCTTTTTTTTCAAATAGTTTTAATTGAATATCAACAACAGAATTTAGAGACAGGTCAGCTCAACTGTGGTCAGTTCAATGACCAATTGCATATTTGCAGGTCGTTTTTTTGTTATTTCATCAATTTTTTGTCTACGCTTTTTGTTGAGCAAATGTTTAGTTTTAAATGCGATAAAATCTAAAAGAAAAATCAAAGTGGTTATCTGTTGAGTGGAAGCTATTGATTGAATCGTTACATCGTTAGTCACAAATAGATTAAGTTTTACATAGAACATTTTTTTGCAAACTCACCATTCAATATCAAAAGACTATCTATCTAATAGAGTCATCACAACAAACATAAACTCTTGCTTCTTTAAAAATATATAAATAATTTTGACCTCGAAGGGAAATGCATTTGTAAAAAAAAGAGAACGGTTTGTTTTCATCCAATCAACCCAAATTGGTTGTTCTCAAACATAAGAAATAAATAACATTAAAATTTCAATAGTGTGCAGTTGGTTCATTGTTATTATAATTTAGTGGAGTTTTTTTTCTGTGTTCATCATGTTGACGACCGATTTAGAGCTGGTTTTTGAAGAACAAAAAAAATAATTCGCGTCGTCAGCAAAAACAAGAAAACAAGACAAACTCGAATCGAATCGATTCGAAATAGAACTGAATGATCGTACAAACTGTATGTATCGCATTAATGTTGAAAATAAAATGTGCAATGAGGTTCTCATAATGACGAATCGGAGAGATTCGAAAAGATTATACTCATTGTATTCATTTACCTTTTTGCCATCTCTGTTTCTCTTGACTGCCTCCGTGTTTGTTTTCTACTTTGACTCATAGCCGTTTTCTTTTTCATTACCCGACCGAAAAAAAACAACAAGCCAAAGAATATAGAGAGAGAAAGAGAGAGAGAGAGAGATAAAAAATTGAGAGCGTTCACAAACACAATTGTGAATATGAATTTAATAATACGATATAGAGAGGGTAACAGCAACAACAGAAAAAAAGACAGGGGAATATTAATTGAATTATGGATCAAGATTTTAATCATCATCCTCTTAGTGCTTGGCCTTTGTGTACATTGAGCACAAAATCAACAGACATACACACAAACGCATGGCGAATGAACGTATACAACAATAACATCTGAAAAACAACATGTCTACGGTACGACAAATTAAATGAGGAAAAACACAGGGAAATACATCAATGCAAATATTTACTTAATGAAAGGCAAACTCTTCAGTTTCATCGACTAGTCGTGTTCGTTATTCCGTTGATTCGCATCCATGGTGTTTGTTGCTTTGATTTAGCGAAAGAGAGGACGAGAGAAACGGCGGCTGAGAAAAATGTCCGATGTTAGATACCCGAGACTGATGAGCGTATTTTGGCGCTGCAAAACCACAAGTCTTGCTCAATTTTATAAAATTGTGTTTGTTCCTAAAAAAAGGCGAAAGTTCGTTTGATATTGTGAGAAAGAAGAGCCTTGAGGAAGACACCGAATCTAAGATTCGTAAAGGTTCATAAAAATCTACAAAGATTTGACTTAAAATTTGTGTTTATCCCCTAGGAAAGAGCAATAAAGAATAAAGTCCACTTACGCTAAAACAAAGGCCTCAATTAAAATGCGCTTGAAAACCGCTGTTGTGTATTTTTTTCATTTCATATAAAATACGTTAATTTTAATCGTGCTACCACAAATTAATATCACTTTTACCATCTATAGTTAATTATTCTACATAAAAACCATCGGCCGAGTGTAAATATCCAAAAGAAAACAAGATAAATCCTTAATAACTAAAAATTTGTAACGGAAATCGGTAGCGACAAAAAATGTGCATACATTATATGCATTGCAAAGCAGATAATGCATATCATGAGGTTGAAATTAATTTTGCAAATGCAATCATCAAAACAAGCTCAATGCCAACATTGAAAGAGAAAGAGAAAGAGAGAGAGAGAGAGAGAGAGAGAGAGAGAGAGAGAGAGAGAGAGACAGAAGGGGGGGGAGGTAAAGTAGCTTTTTGTTGGTAGTAAAAACACGTTTAGCCCAGCAAAAACTAAACGCCTGCTGCGTTGATTGAATGCAAATTTGTCAATGTTTGTTCCGGTCGCTGAACGCTGATGCCATCAGCCGAACCAGGTTTAGTTGAGCTCAACCAACAACAACTCGAACTTTGAATAGATTGATTTGCGGTTTTTATGCAAATGTTGTGGAATTTTCAGCTCGACTGACGTATTAAAGAGAAATAATATTATTATACATTTGATATATTGAATATGATTCAATTCCCAAATTTGGTGTGCAATGTGCATAACCTCTCCGTCACTTCACTCTGCTTCTCTTAGTTGTACTCAATGCATATTAACTCTATCGCAATAAATATGTCGTCAGCCGAGAGAGAAAAAAATCAACATGCAAAAATTGCTTCGGTTATACGGATTTGGTGGTGAAATAATACGAAACGAGCTTTAATCAAACCCAGCGTCATAAATGTTGTGAATATTTATGAAGAATTTGCGCTAATTACTCATGCAAAAATCACACAAATGCATACGCATCCAGGGAAAGACAAAGAGAGAGCTCAATGGGAATGGCGGTTTTTTTTGCCCGACCCCATCCCAAGAGATTAAAACGCGTTGAAATGTGGCCTGATGGAAGATGGAAGATGACAATACAACCTGTCTGGATGATATGCGATTTGCATCAACATTGTTGAAAGCTTATAGGTTACCTGCTGATAATGGAAAGTGCAGCTGCAAGAGGCACCACATTTTGTGATTGAGAAACCAAAAAAAAAAAAAAAAAAAAAAATCGATTCACATTCAACGCCCTTGCAGAACTGTTCAATGGAAAATCAAATCGACAAAATTGCCGATGCTTGAAAAAGAACCATGTGCATTGCACATTACGATTCGCAATTTGATGGGAAATCAACGTCAAAATTAGATGACGCCATACTCTCTGGCATATTGGTGAATCGGGTTGATTGGCTGGGTCAGTCTTTGCACCGTGCACGACGCACACAAGCCAATCATATTGGTAAATAAAACGATAGCGAGTAGCCAAATGGTGAACCGAATGCCTGGTGCTCACTTCACACATCGTTTAATTCGGATTGGCCATTTAGCATTTTGCAGCGAGAAAATTGCTGGCACATTTTCATTTATTGTTGCTGTCCAATCTGATTGTAAAATAGTGGCAAAGTATCCATCCGTGCTGTACGTTATTCATTCGATTATTTCGTTAATAATTTAACACAAAGCAAAACAAATGGTCATATTTCTAGATAAATATTCATTGTGGGTGTTGTCATCAGACTAGATTGAAGACTGCGCAACAAAGAAATGTTCTTTAATTTGAAATTTTTTCAGAGACTTATGAAATTGGCACATGTCTTATGCAACCCAGGTTCTCTATGCCTGACAATGTCATATTAATTATTAAAACTGTTGTATGTATACAAAGACATAAATCTGTGAGCAGCGAGATCTTTGATAGATATGAATAATTGTGTGCACATGTTTTTCTCCATTTGTGATTTGTGATCTGAACGTCACATTCTACTGCCACAAAATGAATGGTCAATGTTAATTTACTGACCATTTCTTAGCTCTTCTTAAATTCCAAAATCGATTAAATTGCGTTGCAATACGATATAAATGAATGCTCAAAGGGATTTTCAAATAAAAGAGAGCACGACATGAACACATGAACACATGAAAAAATGGACTGAGTCAAACAAAAGTCATTTGACTTTTTTGAAGCAAACAACTTTGATAAAAATACACATGACAACAAACAGTTTTTCGCTCGCATGCATGAAAACTTAACCGGCGAACCAAGAGAATTGAACGGGACAACAAATAAAATAAAAATCTGCGGTGCTCACAAAAAATGGCTCACACGTACAGACACACAAACTAAATATGAATTTGTGGATCTGTTGTCGTTCGATGCGCCGTTTTTTTTCCTCCCAACTCTGACACAGGCATTGGGCTCAGCGTAAAAATGCATACGCGTACGTATTTCGCCCCGAGTAAATACTGGAAAGCATTTTGCCTTACGCTTTTCATACAGCAACTGTTGGTGAATCCGTTCCATGGATGTGTGCACTATTACAAATCAAAGTAATGACTAGTAACACATCGACGCGAAGAACTCACCGTATCGTTGCATCAACTATAAGAACTCACCGTATCAAGTCGTGGGCGGAGAAATACTTTCCAGTATTTATATGGGTAAAAATACGTCCGCAAATGTATTTCTACGCTGAGCCCAATGCTTGCTCTGACATCGATGATGGAACCTGATAAAAGCAGAACGAAAATCAAGCAGAATGGTAAGGGAAAGGAGCATATTTTGCAAAAACCACCCATTTTTTATACCACAAGTTCTCACTCTCCGAGTTTCTGCTTGTCGCTGGCTTATGGTTTTTTTCTCGTTCGTTCATCACCAATATGTAGAATTTTGCAAGTGCATACTGCTGCATGGTTATGGTGGCCGAATATTCACACGAACGGTTCCGTGTTAAAAACCGTAGCCATATTCTGTGCGATGAAATCACATAGGCAAAAATTATCTTTAGTATTTTTTGCTGCTGTTTGCTGTATACGAGTGTGTGTGTGTGTGTGTGTGTGTGTCGATTCGTTTTGGCTCCCCAAACATTTTTTGGGAACAGAAGAGTATGAGTGGAATATGTAGCCAATGTGGCCCGGGCGCCTCGCATCGCAACAACATGTAAATGTAAACGAATTTTCATTATTTTATTTTATTTTATTTCATTTGATTTGACTCGGTGATTTCATTGATGTCGGTTAAATGTGTGTGCATGCGTGTAAATTCGCTTTTATGGATTCTCTGTGTGTTTTTTGACAAACGTAATTGCTTTTATGCAGTGCTTCTCCGGGCAATGGCCATACTTTCGGTTGATACACATTTTGGTGAGAGTCAGCAAATGAACGAATTGAGCAAACGAAATAAACGAATGAGCATAAGAATGGCAACGGTGGTTCAAACCAACGGAATGAAACGATGAGAGAAAACACTAGAACGAATGAGCAAATAGCAAACAGCAACAAAAAGCAGAGAGAAAAAAAACACCTACAGATTTTGTAGGCTATATTAAAATGGACCATTAATTTATGGTTTACGGCACTGTCACTCTCTCGATGAATCTCATGATGTGTGTGCTTCATAGAATCACACTCTAGAGCTAGAGTGAATATTTGCAAAAATGAATGCCATTCAAGCTTGAAAATGAATTAAAATTTACCACATTCGTTCGATATTAATTTCCGATTAATTTTTTTCTCTTTCTCCCTCATGGATGTGTATGTGTGCGTGAACTAAAGCCGTAGTTTTTTTTTGTTCAGTTCTGGACCGACACTTTTATAGCAATTTATGCGTAAATTGTAGTAAACAACGATCGCCATGATCTTCATTTTTATAAATTGAATTGAAAATGTGTGCGATGATAGTGTTAACTATTTGCTAAAAGCTATTAATTACACTGAAAATTAAGTATTTTGGATCCAATATGTTGGCCGGGTATTTGCCCATATATCGCCTAATTGATATCACTTTATGGAAAATTCGTTTTTTTGTATCTGCAGGTAAAAAGAGTCGACTCTATCCAGCATATTCTGTTAGCAGTTCTGAAACTGAAGACAGTCCCATTCATAATAACAACAAAAACGCCAAAGGACTGCAATATTTGGCATCATCATCATCGCATCAATACACGTTGCCTTACAAGCCAATACTACAACAGCATTATCAACAACAACAATTATCAAGTAGCACTAGCGCTACTAATGCTGCATCGGTCGCTGCCATCGGACTAAATCAACTAACACCATCATCTGACAACGCATCGGATGCAATACTAACGGACGCCGAATCAACCGTTTTAGCCCGCAAGAACACGTCGTCATTGATTCATAACGGTAAGTTCTGCTACAAAGGCGACATAGCATTACTGTGTATTTATATTATGTTATGTGAAATTAAATCCATCAACATGAACTCGATTTTTAAGCACGAAAATATAATCAAAATAAACCAAGCATTGAGAACGATTTTTCCATCATTTATCCCCCCATCCCCCCCCTCTCTCTCTCTCTCTCTCTCTCTCTCTCAATATCTCAAATTATATATTCTCAATAACATACCGTACAGAAAAACATCAGAATCACATGATGTGAACGAAATAGTTCTTTGACGCGATGAACGATGTAATTAAAGCTTTTTTTCTCAATTGTAGTTGAAATTGATTGGTAGCAAGAAGACCAGTTAAGCGAAATGATCTTTTCAGACGAAGAATAGCTCATTGAGAGCGGAGACGAAAAAACTGAACTTTGGCAAACCTATTTCTAGCACAAATACAAGTTTCCGAGTCAAATGGAAACTGGCGGATTCAATTCCAGAAGCAAAATATCGAGATTTTGTTTTCTATGAAATGAAATGAGATTATACTGAAAGTTCTTTTTTGAATGTTGTACTATAGAATGTGTAGTATACATAATCTGAGTAGGTAAAGCATTTTAGAAAATCAAATATAACGGAAAATTGTGAATGGGGCGGAACACATGAACATATCGAAGCTCATTCTATTTATTTCTTTCTTTCTTTTTTTCATTCTCACTCTTCTTCTCTCTCGTTCGTTCCCACGGCAATGCGATACCAATCCCGTATATATGACACAAATATACTTTAAGTATCACTTAATGTCTAGAACAGACTGTTTAATAATAAAAGTGGCGTCAATTCAGCAGCAGGCACTCCAGCTATTTCCGTTCGATAAGCACGGTAATTTTCACAATTTGCATCCATTCGTAAGCTATCGAAGTCCCTGTACTTAAATTACCCACCTCTTGCAATCAGTATGGATGTGGAGTGTTGAACTCTGTGCGTGTGTACGTCGGCATTTGAAGAACCGTTCATATGCATTTTCATTGTGTTATGATGAATCGATGTTCTCATACTTAAATTTTAATCAGGCTCAAAGAAAATCCACTGGGCTAAATAATCAAGAATGAAAATTGAAAATCACATCCAAGTGGCTTTTTATATAAACATTCCCAATCAATGTGACGACAGTTCAAATGTTGATAGTGATAAGTGTTCAGATCATTCTATATAATTTGAATCAAATATTTATGGAAATTATATTTATGTTCGTTTTTTTTGTGCATATCGTGCGTCTCTACATAGCCTGAGAAATGGAATTTATCCAGGAACTTTCATTTGCAAGTAAATTTGCACTTTCAACAAGTTTCGATGAAGATTTTTGGCACTGGAAACTAGTGAATTCTTTTTAATGAGGAATTAGTCGAGCGTCAGCGTTAGCAATCAACGCTAGCTACTAATATGTAGCGTCAACCGACGCTCGATTGTGGTGGCACAGAGAGCTCCAGCAGTTAAACTGAGTGTTGTGGTCGAGAACAAAGAATAAGAGACGCGCATACTCACACATTCACATTCATTTCATCGACTCTCTACCGCACCTAACTCGAGCGTCGGTTGACGCTACATATTAGTAGCTAACGTTAGTTGCTAACGCTGACGCACGACTTATTCGTCAGTAAAATACATTCACTGCTGGAAACATATACAACTGTCGCCTCGGAATTTGTTGTGTAAACTGAGGTGTAAACTAACTTTCCGAGAGAAAGGCAAAAAAAACGAGTGAAAAATAAACATATAAAAGACTTGATTTATACAGAAGATTCTTGTTTAGCGCATGAATAGTCCAGAAATCTATCCACGAAGCATGAAACATATCTCAAAGTTGAATCCATTGAGCACCAAGTGGCTTACTTGTGTACCTCACATTTTCATTGCACCGACGAAACGCAAAGTCCACTGGAGAGATTAAAAGTGCTATTTCCTAGACAGATTTTTGTTCACGTTTAAAATCGTGTTCGATTTTAGAGACAATCGGTGACAAATGTCCGCCTAAGGAATCGCTCGTTTGAAATCGGGCACGATTATTAAAATTATATTTTTAATGAAATTATATAGTATTTGTAAATTTTGTTGAGAAACAAAATGAATAAACTCTACAACAAATGTACTCTCTCATTGAATGTTTTCGGTCATCTCGTCGTTTGAGGTCAAATAGAAGCGAATAAAACCATGGGCGTACCCAGGGGGGGCAGGGGGGGGCATTTGCCCCCCCCCTGGATTTGGTGTGAGCAAATTTTTGAACGATCATTCAGCTCATTGTGCAGAATCAAAACTTGGATACGTTCTATAATGGGTGAAAATCGGAATTTTTACACATGTATTTAAGGTTTATACATGCTAAAGGTGCAATTTTTAAGGCGCACGATTGGTCACGATTACAATCGTATACGATTTTTGCCATAATCGTGCGTCTTAGAAACTGATAAAAAGCGAATCGTGCACGATCATAATCGTTGACTTTTTTCACAATCGTTGAACGATTATAATCAATACAATAGTATTCAATTGAGTAATCGTACACGATTAATTTGCATTCGAAGTGAAATAAATCGTTCGACGATTACAATCATCTACGATCTTAATCGTGCGCCTTGGAAATTGCATCTTAAACGTGCACAGGAAGACAGCCCATAAAAAAAAATCACACTTCACTGATGTTGTGTGGCTGCTCCATACACTGCAAACGCTAGTTTGCCGCTTTAAATTAGTGTGCAGCACATAGACACACTAATGCAAAGCAGCAATGTAGCAGCAAGTAGTGTGAGGCAGCAGCAGCACCAACAGATGAAGTGTGCACTCACACTAATAACACTCACACTATTAATATTGCTTGTGCTGCTGCTGCTTCACACTACTTGCTGCTTCATTGCTGCTTGGTATTAGTGTGTCTATGTGCTGTACACTAATTTAAAGCGGCAAACTAGCGTTTGCAGTGTATGGAGCAGCCACACCACAGCAATGAAGTTTGATTTTTTTTATGGGAGTTAATCAAAACAAAAATAAGTTGTTTCACGACGTATTTGATGAATTTGCAGCCATCCCAAAAAAAATTAAGTATTGAATTGATTTGAGAACGGTGGAAATAAATGTTTTATCATTAAAAAGATACAACTGGGCAGTTAAATATTCAAATTTGAATAGATTTCATTTTGCCCCCCCTAGCCGAATTTTGCCCCCATCTAAAATCGAATTTTGCCCCCCCCGAGCGAATTCCTGGGTACGCCCATGAATAAAACGCAATTTTACACCAGAATAAGAAGTTTGTTTACTTATTTATATCATCAAATAGAAGGTCAACATAGAAAAAATTTAATCATGATACAATTTATTCGAATCATATTGTGATGATATGCGATTCCATTCTAATCGTGTACGATTTTTTTCGGATAAAATGTTGGGACTAACCGTTGGACGATTGTCAGCCGTTCACAATCGTACATGATTGCGACGATTGCAAACATCCGCCTAGAAAACAGTACCCGAAACGTAAAATAAATGTGTGAGTGTCTCACTCCTTCTATGTGTCTTTAGGTTTGCGTGTATATTATTCTATTTGCATCGGGCTGTTAACCATGGCTAAGGATGAGCTGGAAAATTACAAGGCACATTCAAACGACATGACCAAATGACTGGCATGTGCATGTGCATTACACCCGGGAGTAATGCAATGTTGTACAGTACAACAGTACATAGTACATAGTACATTGCCATGTTAAGTGCCCTGCCATGCAAATCCCCAGCTATAAATTAAAATAACAGGTCACCTCCAAAAATTAAATATCTTTGGTGTATGTATACTTTTGAGATGTGTGCACATTGCACATGCACATGCACATGCCCAAGCCTCATACACCTAGATGTTGCAGTCACATCCATATTTGGAAACAATTTTATTTCGAACGCTTTAATTGCACTTGCAATCCTAGCCATAGCATGTTGGTATAAACCAAAAAAAATCAGATTGCAGGTTGCAGGTTGCAGGTTACTTTAAAATGATCATTGAGATCATGAAGTGTAATCAATGTAAAGCACAATGAACACGTCGTGCTCCTTATATGCATACTGTATACTGTACATATGACACATAAATGATAAATCAGGAAACTGGCATTTGGATTTTGAATTTCGATCTCAAGAAAAACTTTCCTTCTGATCTTCTGGATGGTGATAGTGATAGTGATAGTGTAGAAGACGTGATTTCAACCAAACAATTATAAAAATTTGTTCAATCAAACCCGAATCTAGATTTCAAAACATAAAAGGTTTCGGCCAATTGTCAAGTTTTTTTCTTGTGTGTATAGTTTATTTGTGGTTCCCTCTTAGTTAGAGCCCAACAGTTAAATGCCAAAGTTTATTTATTATTCACATCGGAAATCAGTGGAGCTCTTTGATAGTCTTCCGGCTGGTACAAAATCCACAATGATTTTAAATTACCAGCAAATTTTTAGTGTTTGTTTGTGATCGTTAGTTCACTAAGTATTATAGTATTTAAATTCGCTTTAAAGCTACACATAAATTATGTGTGAAAAGCTTAAGACAAATTTAATGGCAATTCTTGTTGGTTTTAAGCATTCTTTCACTTTTTCATTCAGTTCTGTTTCTCGCTCTTCTGCATTTAGTTCCAAACCAAAATTGGTGCTACGCTATATGGTAGCATGGTATATACATTACGGGAAAGTCGTTCGAATGGCTTAACAATATGAAAAATGTGTGAGAAACTCGCACAAACTATTGCAATTTAAACAGGCGAACAAGATTCATATTCTTCTTGGGATCTTTTTATTACAACGCCTTGACTCATTTTGGCTTGTGTGATGTGTGCTCTCTTGTTTGGTTTTGGTTCGTTATTTGAAAAAAAAGGAACTTGATAGTTTTTTTTTCTCATCATAAACTGCTCATGAAATGTCATTTCAACGTAAGAAATAGCCGCCCGAAAACTCATTTCACATGATTTATATTTAAGCATTTGGACAGTGGTTGCTAAAATATTTCCAGTTTTCTTGTAAACAAATTGTCCATAACTATTTCGAGCAAATTATATAAACGGTTTGTATAATTGTGATTCTTTTTAATGGCTTTATAATGCGACTTAAGGCATTATACAATGTTATTGTATGACATTCTTGGTGAATCAACCAAAAACCAGCTTCACATCAACTACACACAAGAGATGGGTGGAAATGAAATGAGCTAGGAAATGAGAAAACTGTGTGATGGATCGGCCACGATAGGGCACAAAGTTTATCGTGTTCATAAATACAAACTAGCACTCGAATAGAATGGAAGATAAACAAAATATTATAATGGGCTAAAAATCTTCTTGAGTTCAGAATATATCCAATCCAGTTTCGTACGATTTTAATACTAGAACCATTTTTAAAACTATCGCTTTAGCCAGTACTGAAGAAATTTGGCTCTTTCTCGTCTAATTAACAACAAACATTAATATATTTAACGTGTTAAACCATTTTTGCGACTAATTATTTTCTATCTAAAAAAACGTAAATTTCTTAGTTCATCATTTTGCGATAAGCATTGAAACTGAAACGAATTTTTGGAGTGTACGGTCGCTGACAATAATTTCTTTCTGTTCTTATTTCACTCTAATTTGCATTAAATTCATTGTTTGTGTCTCGCTTATACGTTCAATATTGTGAAAACCACACAAAACACACTACGAAGAGTAATAGAATTGTTTCATCAAAGTGCAAATTGGACAAATTGCAATTAATGCAACGAATATATTGGAATCGCCATATATTATTGATTTGAATGTAGCAAGAAAATAAGGATGAATATCTAGTGGCATAACGAAAACTTTATTAGTTTGGTTTCAATTTCGATATTTACGTTGTCGACGGCATGCGTAAAATAAATTGGATGCAAGAGAGGTTTAGCAAAGTCGATGGTTTGGCAATAGCCACAGTGTAATTTTTTTGCCTTAGTATAAATTTATGATTTGCATAAAGTCTCTCGTTCACTAGCCTCACATGCTTCAATTGCTCTGGTATTCGAATTCAACGAAATAACTGCAACAAATGAGAGAAAGAGAGAGAAAGAGGAATGTTCACAAAAGGTAGCCCATAAAATTATAAAATTGTAAAAAAAGCGGCCAAAGCAATGAAAATATTTAATTGAATTAAATTGAAATTTAAATTTTGAAAATAGTTGTTCTCTCATTGGAGAGTCAAAGTGAATGCCAACAAATGGAATAATATTATCAAGCGAATATTATATGAGCGAATGAATTTGGTGGTGTGTGGAGATTGTGGCAAAAAATATTGTGAAACAGAATGCAAAACACAGTGATGCGGAAATATGAATCAAGTCCTGTGCAACAGCACAACAAACCATCAACAATAACAAAGGAAACGAGTGAATTTTTTTTAGTTGTAGTGAGTTTTTGAAATCGGTTCGGTCGAGTGTGCTGAAAAACAGAGGTGTACAATGTACATATTTCTATTCATGTGCATTAGTTGGCGTAAAAAAGCGCACATTTTTCACCACAAAATTGCAATAACAAGATTGGGGACTGGTGTTGGGTCTTGTTATTCATGTTTGGTTGTTTTTTTCGATGGGAGAAAATTGTTTATCGTGGAAGTTATGGAAGTGTCGTTTAGCTGGTTTGCATTTGAGGGGAGGCTATCTGTGCCGAAATTGCAACACACGCAAAAACAGGGAAGGAATAACAATTGCTTTAAAAAAGCACAGCGACTAGCACAGAACTCCAGGCAAAAGATGCTAGTGCGGCTTTATACAATTCTACAGTGGCATAATGGTTATGATGGTGCTATAATTTGTTCTGTTGTTGACAGTGCTAGTGTGTATTAACTAGTAACATAATTGAGCACTGAAATTGCGTGGTGTGGGACGATTCAGGATGTGTGTGTGTGTGTGTGTGTGTGTGTGTATGTGCAATTCGATCGAGAGACACGATTTAAAAAAAAAAGATGAAACTACACACAAATAAATTCCATTTCATTAATTTGAAATATCCGAAGGGCACACAAAGTTATTTTCCCAAACTTAATGATTATGGTGTGCCGAGTTTATTATAAACAAGCATAACAATTTCTACTAGCTGTTTTGGTTTATTTCACTCGCTCTCGCGCTCACACTGAAGGAAGGCAACCAGCCATCCTGCCAGTCAAGTAGCCTCAATCCATGTACACTTTACAGTTTTTCTCATCATCTGAATTCAGTGCGTAGATTTTCTCTGTCAACCAACAGAAATCTTTAGCAAATGAACAATGTGGCGAATCAACATCGCACAGCACGGTACGATACGGCACGGAAATTGAGATAGAAATGAGTTTTCAAACCTTGATCATAATTAAAATCATTTGCTTGAAATCCGATCGAATGTTCAATGCTTTAAAGATTAATTTAGTATTTTGTAACTCGAGTAATGTATCGAAAAGTTTTTCCTCATTCTCTTGTCTCTGTCTCTCTCGCTTTCAAATCGAGAGTTTTTCTGTCATTTATTTATGCATTCGTTCAATCGTTCATTCTATGTTTTTTTTCTCTCATTTTGTTGTGTGTATTTCCTTCTTTAAATAAATCTTCTCTGCTGTTGATTATTTGCATACTTTTATTACTATACTATTTTGCGCATTTAATTTTAAAGCTTCGAGTGTTTGAACGTAAAATTAATCGTTTGAATAGCAGCTGTAAACTTTCAATTGGGAGATCGACAGTGGCACTCATTTATACTTTTGTGCTGATTTGCATTTGGAATCGAAATTCTGAGATAACTTGTGGCTTGTTTCAAATGGTTGCAAACTTCGATGAGCAGAGAGAGATTGAATCGCATTGTTTTTCGGAACAGATAATATTCGGTCCGTAAACCAAATGTGGTAAAAGAATGCGATTCAAAATGTTATGCATACATGCATTTTACATTGGTTCAGCGGTGCAGACGAGAGTGTTTGGCCAAAACCAGACATTCATTTCCAAGCCGAATGAACAAGAGCCGAAAATGTGGCCACTGCACACACAGTGCAACACGCTCTCTCTTCCGCACATTGAAAAATCTGTATACAATCTGTACATTTTCACACAGCCGAGCAGCATATGAATGGACAAAACCAGAGTTTTGCAACCGAAACGAAGTCAGGGCGTTCGAGTCTTTCGGTTGCCTCATGCAATATCATAAAATTTGTTTATACGCGCGTTTGTTACAAATTGTATTTGTTTTCAGTTTTTCATTCCGTCGTTTATTTTGCGAATGGTCAATCTCTCTCTCTCTCTCTCTCCCATTCTGGTTGTTGTTCGACCTCGAAGCTTCATTGCTCTGGTGGCAATTATTTTGTTCTATTTTTTGATGCCAACAAACAAACGAAACAATAACATTCGACCGCTTGGATTGTTGTTTTTCATTGCCTTTAACTCTGCCGCCACTTCACCGATTGTCATGGGTTTTTATTAACGCTACTACGAGTCAGTTTGTGTCTATTTGCTTCTCTCTATGACATACTTTCTGACACTCAAATCGTCAAAATAATATATTGGATGATTTTTTTTCCACTACTCACTCTTTGCTCTTTCTCTCTCCTTATTTTGGGTCGTTCATTCATTTTTCCATCTGGTTTCTATGTTGCGCTCGGTTGGGTTTTCATTTTGATTTTATATGATTTTGGTTTATTTTTTATGTATGGAAAAGTATACTTTCTACAACAATTACATATAGAATATACATACATTGAATTGTTTTTCTTATGTAACCTTTTTTTGTCACTATTTTTGTCTTAATTTGGTGTGAGAGTGAGAACATTATATGCATCATATAAGCATATAGAATATAGAACTCTCTTTTCTCTGTTTGTAATACTACTGCTGTTCGGTGGTTGTGCTGATGATTTTTGTATCAATCGAAGTACACGAGCCCGCAAACTACCATCGTGCTCGCTCAATCCAAATCCAAATCCAAATCCTGAATGCTTGTTAAATCGAATAAAAAAATATATCGCCTGGAGAAATGTACAAACATTTTCGCGTTCACAAAACCCAGCTCACTGTGTTCTATGTTCGTTGTCCAAAAAACACACACAAAAATAAACAGCAGCAGCAGCAGCAGTGATTAGACTTTTAAAAGGATTAAAAAGATAATTATCACCACTTTTTTGCGTCGTTATTATTTGTTATTACTTTCGAGTGTGATTTAAATGGTCCTCATTCACTCTCACCCTCCGCTCGTCGGTTTTTCAACTCATCCTGGCTCGCTGAGCGTCTTCACTTTTCGGCATAATGGCAAATGCATTTATTTGATACTTGTTTGGGGGAAGCAGACAAACAGTCAATCAATCTATCTCTCCCTCTCTCGTTTATTTAATGTACTTTGGCTTACCGAACTACTCTGAACCAGTTATACTTGCCACTGTTGTGTACATCCATTCACCGATTTTGAAACATTGAATTGAAGTGGACCCATTTGTTGAGCATCTCTACTTGCCTTGTTCTCACTCTCTATTTCTCAACTCTCGTTGAATTAACGGCTCTAAACGACACCTACTGTAAAATTTTCCGATTGGATGAATGCACATGCACAGCCGGCAGCCTAATGAAAAAAACAAAATGGAACAAAACAAGTGCTAAAAACCAGTGCAAATGAATTCAAATGCACCCTTCGTCAGCGTCTTATATGAAAGGCCGAAAAAGCGAATCGGTTGTCGCCTCCATTTTGTTGTTGGTTTTGGCTCTCTCTCTATCTCCCTGTCTCTTTGCTGCTTGCACTACACTTTGACTGAATCAGGCTTGAGATTGATTCGGACCATATAAACAATTCATACTGTGAATCACGAATGATCACATTGCGTGCGGATCATTCACGTATTGCATTTTTCAGTATCGAACAGATGGTCAACACAGATAATTGAAATGCTCACAAGTATTTCCGAAAATACATTTTTTGTTATTGCACTGTCGATAGCGTAATTACATTCGAATCACAGCGGCCGCTTTGATATAATAATGAACACAGACGTCGATGATATTGAAAACTGGTTTTGTTTGGTGGATTTTACTTATGAAAACTACATTGGCCGCAAAAGATAGGAAGATAGATAGATAGAATACATTACCATTTACTGTATGCAATGAAGACCCACAAAATAATCTAAACCGCGAATTTGATCCGCTAATGTGGTAGAGGGAATGTCGTAATGCAAGTAAAATGAATAAGGTTGAACATTTTTGCTAGCACCATACATTTCTTACGCTTTTAGTTTTAGTTCAACATTCGTTTAGTGCTAAAATTGATTTATTTGTTTTTTGACCATGCACAGTAGTCAAATTTCCAGTGAAAATAATTTCAACACATGTAACTATAAAAACCGTTAGCGCTGGAGTCTTCCAATTAGCAGGCTTCCTCAAATACAAAGATTGTTTAGATATTATAATATTTTATAAAAATCAATAAAAAAAAAATTTAAATGGATATATGGAAATTTTTATTATTATTGAATTAGTTATCGAAATAAGGCTTAATTATTAACATGATTTTTTAAATAAACATTTTTATCACATTGTTATTTGATATTTTAGTGGCAAATTATTGGTGTACATCAAATACATCAAATATATATGGGAGATATACGCGGGTTTGAACTGTGCTGCACATTTCAAGTACGCGGACCTCCTGTGTACATTTAACAGTTCTGAGATTGATTCTATGAATTTTCTGCCTGCTAAAGAATCATACTTATAAGAAACTACTTGCACAACTAAGACTATGCGTTTAACTATTATGCATAACATCGAATGAATTTGATTCACTTTTCCTCAATCTCTCAACGTCATCATGAAGCGTTGAAATTTTCCATTTTAAATCCAGTTGTTATTTTTTTGCAAGGAAACATCTTCTCATCTAAGAACCGAAGGGAATGAAAAATGTAGTTAAAAAGTACAACAATTCGGAAGAAATCATTGCTATCGTTGAAATGATGATTAAAGTCTATGTAAATGACAAACGCAAATGTTGGAATCTAGCATATTCATCTACTATGTGTGACAGATAATGTGGCAGAACACTTGATTGACTTATGTATGCAAAGCGCCCATATATTTATCTTGTGTTGTCAATCGACTAGCTGTGAAAACACGTTGCGCGTCTATATACAAATTGTTTGCTTTTCATCAACTTTCTCGACGAAAAACTAACGAACGAAAAAGTGAATAAAAGAGCGACTGCGATGGTTATGGTGGCGACATGAGAAAGGAGGCAAAAAAATGAGTCGACAAAATCCCAATGTTGCATGCCCAATGTTCCTTGGATTTGTGTTTGGGTGCTGTTTCCAGTTGATTTGGTAATAGCGACGATGAAGATGGTAATTTTTAAGTCACCAAATTCTAGCTTGGCATTGTCGCTGCTCGGGTTTAATTAAAACAACGTACGGGCTATATGTAAAACATAATTTACACCACCAACATCTATATTATCTTGTCAGCACATTAAAACGCTTACTTTCTTTACATTCTTCGTCTCTATGCAATAACGACACACGACAAGGTTTTGGAATGTGTTTCGTTCGCTTTCGGAATCGAAACAATGAGAGTGTACTAAAACGCGAGAGAGCAAGAGAGGGAGAGAAAAGCGATTAAAGTTTACATTATGCTCGACAACTTCAACTCTATAATCTTAAAGTGCAAAAATTTATATGTGTGTTTTCATGGTGGCGATATTAAGCGGTGGGTCGCCATTTGTCGTTTATTAAAATGCCTGACAAAACTGAGCCAAACTTCAAAATGTTATTAGACACACCAAAGTTTCGGCTGTTGGTTAATGCTGCAACTGTGGTTGTTGTTGTTGCTGCTGCTGCTGCTGCTGCTGTTATTGCTTTCGCTATTACTCCAGTACTATGAACCTAATGTACTAGAACAGTATTATAAATTTCAGTGCGCATTTGAAAACAGTTAACATATCATTGGATCATACATTCACATTCGCATTTATGGGCGCCGAGTTTCTTACATTTCCTTTCATTGGAGTCACAGCCTGACACTGCAACTCGCACACACATTTGCCTGTTCTATTATTGTCTATTTTTCTTTCTTTTTATTCTTTGGGTTTATCTTTATTTTTTTTTCTTGTTTAGTCCGTAATAGTTTGTGTAAATCGTTGGCATCAACACAATGACATCTTACAAACCAAATAATGCGATACACAATACAACTGTTACTTTGGTTGTGAATACACAATGTGCTATGTAAATACAAGTTGTTGTTGTTGTTGTTGTTGTGGATGTTCACCACTTTTAGTTGCGTTTCATTTCGACAGTAGGTTGTAGAAAAAGTATTTTCATACCAAGCACAGTATAGACAGAGAACGGCCCATCCACTCTAATGATTCGGGTGCTTATCATTCCATTTTGTCCCCAGACATAAAAGAGCACTCCACAATAGATGTGAAAGACTTCAACTCTCATATGTGTTACTCTATTTTTTTTCGCTTTTAAAGAGACACCATGCAACTCTTGTAATTTTCCAAGTCAACAACGAAAACTTTGTTATGTTTAACTAAGAATCACACGAACAATACCAAATCAAACCAAACCCGAATGAGTCGAGTTTGTAAAAAATAGGCAACACACATTTTTTGTTTAGGAATTTGTATTTAATGCATTTTTGGCGACAATAGGAATAAACTGTTTATTGATTCATTTTAGATTGTGAAATGGTAACTAAAGAAGTGACAAAGAGCTCAAAAAGAGTGACAGGTAGAATAAAGCTAACAATTATTATGACAGCCACAAATGAAGTAAAAATGGGTACAGACCAGTGATTCAGCGTAGTACTCTTATTTCGCTTTCCTTTCGGTGAGTTATCTCTTATGTTGTTTATTTATTAGTTGTGTGCCGGATGTGGCCAACATTAAACTCGGTAAATGAACGGACTCTACCTCAAATGTAAAGTTCTCAAAGAAACAGACCTCATTTTTTGGGCCGATTCTTTATAGCAGTCAGAATTCGTCTTATAAGAACACTGCTGAAGAAGCTCATAAAGTCAAAACTTGTGAGGATTTTATTACAATCGTTGGCTTCAGCGAGATGGAGTTTCAAGCAAATGGAATTCAGAAAAAAATGCTTAAACACACAAACATACAAACAGACAACAAATATAAAACAAAAGGACGTTATTCGAGCATTAAGTACTGGAACTAAACAACTTATAGCATGTGGATGTCCATGGATGAGTTGTCAAGCACACACACACATTTTTGGTTAAACGGTCCCTCAAGTAATTGAGTTTTCTTCATATTCTTCATCAAGTTATGAGTGTTGTTGATGTTTCTAACATTTTTGGCAAATTGCCACATTCTCCGCCTTTTTCCCAATATCTCTCACACCCTGAAGACATCCAACAGAGATTTCAGTTAAATATCAATTTTAATTCATTTGACTTTCATTTGGAAAATTATGTGGATGTGTTCTAGGTTGTTTAAATGTTTTATTCGAAAATGATTTAAATGTAATAGTTTTCTAGTTGACATGCTACAGTGTCAACCCCGAAAATATCTCTGTAAATTCAATTTATTTGGCAGTGGTAATCCTATGATCCACAAATGTGTGCGTAATTGTTCAAAGATCAATTTGAAACAGCCAACAGCAACGTGACACGATAATAAAGGGTGAATCAGTCATAAAATTAGTTTTGCCAGGGGGGTCTAGGGGGTCTAGGGGGGGTTAAATTCAAATTTTGATTGTTTTGGGGGGGGGGGGAAGAATACGATAAAATGAAGATGTTCTATTTTTCTCCATATTTTTTTTGAAAATCTAAATAAAGTACTCAGTAAATACGAAGAGTACGATTTTATTCTCCCAGAGGGCGAATTTTTGCATATATTCTTCATGGAAGAATATTCTACTCCTTTTTTCCCCCATGGAGGAATATTTTTGAAATGTCAATATATTTTGACTGATGTCGAACCGATTCAGCAACAGTGTTTAGAATGTGCATTATTCTCCCAAGATGAATAAATTCTTCCGATATTCATCCAAGGAGAAAAAAAATGCAGAAATTAGCCTCTGGGAGAATAAAATGATACCCATTGTATTTACTGAGTATGTTAAAATACCGTAAAATATATCTTTTCTTAAATAATTATTGGACAATTATACGAAATATTCAAAGAAATACATTTTTTGATAACCGTATGCAAACCGAACTACAGTGACGGACTTTGGTTCGGATATTTGCGGATACAAATTCATATATAAAAATGGCTTATTCCGTAAAAGGTAGACTAGTGTCATTTTAAGTAAAAAATTACTTCCAGTGCTCGCGAATTAGGCGAATTTATTCATTCAAAAAAGTTATGTTATCAAAATATCAAGATGATATTAGTTTGGGAGGGGTGAAAACAGAAAAAATTTCGTTTGAAAATGATCAGAGGGGGGGTCAGCGGGTTCAGATTTCCCAGGCTGAAGGAAATTTCCAGACCGGGGTAGAAACCGGACAAAAATGGCCATTTCTGCTTCAGAGTGTGGTTAAAACCCGAAAACCCTACCCCTCGTACACCTCTGCTTTCCGATTGATTTCCGATTAGTTTACATTTTTATGTGGTTTCATGTCCTATTACCGATTAGTAATCGGCGATTACTTTTCTTCAATTCTTTGATATCAAAACATTAGTGACATTTGCAATGGGCGAATCACTAAAAAGTAATTGGTAATCGAACAAAAAAAAAATAATCGGAGAAAAATAAAAAGTAATCCCGAACAAAAGTAATCGAGTGACATTCTATCTAACGCTGGAAGTTCAAGACTTCCATAAATCGTCGATTTCTCAATGAAAATCATTCATTATACGAGAAAACATCGCTCATGTAATTTACGTTCGATAGAAAATATTCTTTTGTCCCATCGCAGCCGGAGGAGTTAAAGATGAACGACTGATTCTCTCGAACCAACCACAAACAAAAGCTACATACAATAACATGTCATCAGCGAATTGCAAGCAATGCTTTGCAAATAATAACAATAAAAACACACATTGTTGTCTACTTGTGGTCACTGGTCAATGCCATATATTGAACACCACAACATAAGGTTGGCCATTATTAACTACATACTTATATTTTTCGGCTCTTGAGAAGCACAGCCGAATCGATTTTCTAAGACATATGGAAACATTTTCATGAAAACTCACATTTCATCATGGTTCTGATTTGTTGAAATGTCAAACTCAATTCAAAAATTTGAATCAACGGTGATTTGGGATGGATCGATTTAGATACATAATGCCAGGTATTAAAGCTATCGTGCGAATATTTGCGTATATTTTAGCATTCTGCAAATATTGTAAATAAAAGGAATATCAAATGCACATGCTGCATATAAGATGCATATCATAATATGATTTTGTATAGTTCTGGGCCTCAACACAAAACTATAAGCACAAGTGTAACGACGTGATTATAGATGTTGGTCATTTTTATATGTGAGCACGTTGAGCCAGAGATGTTAAATCATTGGATTCACAGCCCCATCATTCTAATTTATTCATTATTCCAAGTGAACTGAAAACAAATTGTCAAGGGTTTGTTTCGACACAATGATCCCATATTTCATTGCTCGGCCATTCGCAAGCACATGCTATACCGGTATTTATATTATGGCTTTGAATGTTCGTTATACAGTTGTGTAAAACACGTAATTTTGGTTGAATGTGTAAAAGATTTGCTTACTGGTTTGCTTAAGAAAACATAACTGCAATGGCTAAGATAAAACCAAAAATTGCAATGATTTCAGAATTTGTTGATGTGTCGGTTCGATGGAAAAGTAGCAAACGCCCAGACATGTGATATGAGCGCTGGTGAACTTCTTCATGTTTTACTCCATTTCACAGTGTTCACTGCTTATTGCATACACTCTAACTCTTATCCTCACTCACACAAGCATGCAGGGACATAACGCTCACGATGTCAATGGTTTTGTGTTTTTACAGCCGTCAATTGCATATAATAATTATGCATCAACATGAAAACGACAGCGCACTAACACCGTTGTTGCCTTTTGTTATTATTGGCGCTTTTGTTATTTTGGGAAAAAGCGGCCACACAATTTCAATGCAATCCGGTAATTAAAATCATACACCGTTTCAGTTCCTGACGCCATCACATAGTTGTGGATATTTATTAATGTCTTGCTGCTGCTGTTGTTGTTGTTGTTGTTGTTGTTGTTTTTGTTGTTGACTATTAGCCGCTGTCATCATAAAATTCGATCACATTGCATTAGTAAAGCCAAACCCGAATGCAACGATTTACAAATTGTAATTGAACTATTTGTAATTAAAGACGAATGTTGCGTGTCACCTGTCAAACTAAACACTTCGCTTCGCTCAGCGAACATCTTGAATGTACTATTGGATTATTTAAATTCTAAATTATTGCACGTCATGAAATGTAAGATATTGATTGCGGCTTGCTATATTTGAACGAAAAAACTACAACTATAAAAAACACAGCTATCTAAAATATATATGGCAATAAACTAAAACCCTTCTAAATCCAACATTTTTTGACGAACAAATTCTAAATCCAACATGGTAAATCCCTACATTTCATGTCGTGCATAAAAATTGACGTGTAGTAAATGTGGTAACCATTTGTTGGCCATTCATTGATTTTAGAATTACATTAACGATTCGGTTAATATTATACCATTTGCCAGCATCAAATTGCCACCGAATCGTTCAAGGTGTGTAAATACCATGAACGCATAATTCCAGCAGGTTGCTGGAGCATTGTACACATGTGATGATAAATAACATTGGTTCAAAGTGTCAACCTTCTTGCCGTTTGCAATTGTACCCATCGATGATGAACTCGGCCGGCAATGGGTTTTAAAATCAAATTCAAAGTCAAGATTGACATGAAATACAGCACATGAAACATACAAACATACCCAAAAGATAAATACAACCTTTTCGAAAAGCACTCATTCGGAGTGCAATCATTGCAATCATTCGGAGTGCGGTGTCTGGTTACAAAATGTGTGCATATACATTGTACATTTTGTATGCATACAATAGCCATGGCTTCGGGAATGGCGTGCATCAGCACAGATTATTGCCTATTGAGTATAACAAACCAAAAAAATTCACCTTGAACACCATCTGAACACCGCTTGAATGATCTCAACTGCATCTCATACAGTGCACATAAGATTGTCTAAAGGACGTCAACCGCACTGCGCTTAGTTTAATATATTGCGTTGCTTCTGAAGCTTCAAAGAGTCGTTTTCCTATGCATTTCTGTACGAAGTTTATTATTTATTTGTCCGGCAGTAGATGGCGTTTGAGTTCGTGTATTTCATATTAAACCAGGTTGGTTATTATGCAGTGTGCATTGTGCATACTCATGTTAACTTATTCACGTCAGCAATGAGAGCCCAAATGCATTTTCATTGAATGCGAAAAAGAAAGAAAGAAACAGATAGAACAGCAAAAGAACCAAAATCAAACCCCAATGAGTAGCTGGAAACGGCGACATTCGGACTTGACCTATCGGTGTACTTTTGACCTGTGTGTTATATGTGAACCACCGAGATCACCATTCGCAACGAATTGTCGCGAAACATGAAGCAAGGAACACGCACGCACACACACACACACACACATACACACACACGACAAACCGTTTACAAATCTTTTTAAATGTTCAATTTCGATTAACTGAATTTGAACCATTGAAAATGCAGCTTTTATAGCATAGTTCCATGGGCCAAATTGTGTATCGACACACCGAGCACACCGGGTGAATTCACCATGTAAATAAATCCGTCTATATTTTCGAGCTCTTGCATATTGCACATAGATGAACGATAAATCCATGTGCCGAATTAAGAGCCCACTTGAATTTCGATCCAAACTTAATTGCTCAATTAAATATTTCTAGTACTCGTTTAAAACAAGGCATTCAATTGTAATCCACTCGACGCACTATCGGTCTATCTTCTTTGGTAATATGCGAGCAATGAAGCATAAAAGTTTAAAGGAAAAATTCGGCAATAATCGATTGAATTTGCTTTAAATTCAAACAGAAAACCTCATTTTTAGTGCGGCAGATTTCTGTATGTTGGATTGGACTCAAATACTACAGACTGCACACTGCACAGTACACAAAAAATGTTCGCAAATGGATGTCGTTGTTCAATGAAGGGGCATTGATTTTGGTTTGTGTGTATTTGTTTGCAAACTGAACGTTTTCTTTGTAAATATTGAACGCTTTACTTCCCCTTCGTACGATTTGTATGATACGGATAGTAATGCTACCAAATTGTTGTATTATTGTGAACTGCGTTGGTAGCAAAACCATTGTCACTGTATTTGTGTGTCGCTAGCGCTGCAGTGGCGAGTGTTTCGTGCGGTTGCCGTATTAGCAGATCATAATGTGCAACTATCCCATGCCGATTCACTTTTCACATTCGATTCGGTTTCGAAACTCCGTCGAAATCCTATGCACGCATCGAAAACGTTTAAAGTTGCGATAGAATTTGTATGGCATTGATGGCGGCCAACAGAAATGTATATACGCACCACACAAACTAAAAGCGTTAACATTTTGCCGTTGATTTTCGGGCATTGGTGCCGACTTATTTTCCATTTACTTCACTGTTTTCTATGCTCCTGAGTTTTTAACAACTGCACAAATGGAAAATTGTTGACAAGCGCCTGAAACAGTTTGCGCTTGGCGCAAGTCCCTGGCGAAATGTGTGCGATTGAATCGCGAATGTGAAACGATTTGAAATAAGCAGCAGCCGCCACATTTTGCATTCCTTTGTGTTGTGGCCCACCGATGGATGGAATTGCAAGAAAAATAAAATACATGGAAACATTTTGTTGAACGCGTTTTGCGATAGCATTCTCTCCGATACAAAGACATACAAAGCGCAATGAGAGCCGAAAGTGAAATGAAAGTGCCACCACTATCGTAATTTTGGCTCCCCTCATCGCACGTAAGCTGAACAACAGAGTTGCAAAACGAACTACAGCTACAGCTCTTCCGTTACAATCTCCATGCACATCGGTTTTTGGGGGTTTTGTTCTTCAATCGGTCGGTTTCTCTGTGTGCCTGCTCTTCGTGAGAAAACACATTGCACGATCATACAGTACATTGTACGATAGCAACCATGCTTGTTAAACGTCTACTATTATGATGGCTATTACGTTTGGTTTGAACGGTGAATACGAATGTTAGATGAGCATTGGGCAAAAATTAAAAGAGACAAGTTGTTGGGTGCATCTCTCGCTTGCCATGGCTCATGACTGTTCTCGTTGCCGTGCTCCACTGTACTGTACTGTGCACGGTATGTTGTTTGGCTGGATAGCGATGGCACCGATGGATGTTATACTTTGCCAATATTTATTCTGCACATCGTGTTGGGTAAATTCGTTCTTGCTGTTGCTGCCACTTCTTCGTCGCTTGGATTCGGTTCGCAGTTTTCCACTGGTTCAGTACACCACTTTGCCATTTACATTGCTATACACTGCACATAGAATAGTACCGGCAACTCAATATAGCTCACACATCTCTCGTGTGTGCAATTTTCATATAAATCGAGCCTCTGAGAGTGAGACTCTGGCTCGCAAAACCATTCTGTGCGCTGGATGGAAAAACTGTCGACAATCGAGTCAGTCGATGGCCGTTCGCCCTTCTATAAAGACGTTCACACTTTAGCGTTTTCAATAGATACAACGAAGCTGTGTATTTTTCAAAAGCGATAAATACCCCGGTATATTAAGCATAAAGAAGCATACCGATAACGATAACGATAACACAAAGGCAGTGACTACGACAACATTGTTTTCTTATACCGCCGTCCATCAACGGTTGAGTGACTGAGATAGGGATTTTCAGTGTGTGCTCGTTCAACGGATGCTCAAATCAGAGGCCGTGAATTGTGTGTAGCCGGCACACGATCAGTGTTCAAATCAATAAGGATATTGAGATTGCGATTGCCATTGAAGCACCTCGGGTATTTGACGACATTAATTGAATCACATTTATTTTACAGTTAAGTGTTTTCAGTTTCATGTTGTTTCATGTCTATCAAAGATTGAGTTTGAAATTTATTAACTATTGCGCTTGATCGACATAGTCAAATAGAACATGGTTGATGTGGTAAACTCATTACATTTGATTTTGAAGAAAGTCAAGAATAACGAGAAAATAAAAGAAGTGCATTGTTTGTATTGAAGGGGGTGGTAAATCAAGTGAAAGTGAATCAAAAGCTTTCAAAATCGAGACAGTCATAAACATTGTATGTTTACTTTCACGATTATGTGCCGATGATAAGTAGAAGAATGAACATTATACCAACCATAACAATATTAACTTTGAGACAACGATTCCAGTGAGAGAGTGCATAGTCAAATCACACCACACAATAACAATAAATATTGGACGAGAACGAGACAGAAACAGAGGGAAGGAGAGAGATAGAGTGTGTGTGTTTGTGTGTGTGAGAGACAGACAGATAGAGAGAGAGAGAGAGAGAGAGGGCTTGAGGCAATGCTCGGATTTTAATAAACGTACAGAGAAATTTATACACACGAGATACTGCGGATAAGTGATCAAATTGAAGAGACACCAAATCAAGAGGACCTTTTCCAGTAGTAATACAGGTGATCCGTTATTATTTAATTGTAGTAATATCGAACAAATAAACACATAAATGAGATGAATGAAAGACGTTGTGAGGCTGAAGTGCGCTGCATAATCTAAAATTGTTGTCACGTATCATTCGCGAAAGAGGAGAATTTTATTTTATATATCAGTCTAATAGAAAGAAAAATACCAAGACCAAAGCCGAAAATGTCGCACTGAGCTGAGTGATTTTAGCGATTGAGCCCATGATTTAGATGGCATTTGATCATAAAGCTAGGGAAATAACAAAAGAGAAAACAAGTTAATCAATGCTTCGAAACGACAGATTGTTAGATAAGAAGCGGTACAAAAGGCAATTACCATCACATCCACTGAGCGACAACCAATCAATGACAGCATTAGACAAAAAGGGAGAAACGAATGATTTGGAGAAGGAAGTGATGTGGACAAGTGTTATAGTTGAAAGGAAAAATGTGGAGTCTGTGTGATTTAAATTAAATCGACTTGAATGGAGGAAGAGGGGGAGGGGGCAGGCATACGACGTTGGTGGAGGGTGTAGTAGGTTATTGACGAAATCAAGCAATTCCTTATGAATCTATTGAATATCAATGAGAAGATTTTATAAACTGTTATTGATGCGGTCGTTAAGGCATATTTCAAAGCTTAAAAACATTTCCTGCCGAATTTCGTCCTTTCAATTGTATCCAACATTATCCATTCTTCTAACATATTTAATCCACTTTAATTTCTTTTTTTGGAAAATCAGCGTTAGGATACAGAAAGTATCATATTTAAAAAGTTAAATTAAGGTAATAGCCACAAAGGATGTGCGAGAGAGGGAGAGAAAGATCAAAGAAAATCCTAATTGGCTTCCAAAAGGAAGTTCGAGCATAAATATTTTCATAAAGAGACTGAGCATAAAGTAAAAGAGACGAGGAAAAAGTGGCAGCACGTTATATTGAACAAGCACAATAATAACCATCAAAGTTCAAGAGTTAGTATGTACGATGTTAAAAAAAAAGTTCACCAAAAACGATGCGAAATTCCAAATGTAGTATCCGTTTCATTTGGATCATTATTGTTGTTGTTTTGCGGTTTTGACATTTATATATTACAAGAGATGAAACACACAGATGAGAAGAGAACAGACCGAGCATTTGAATAAAGGCAATTCTCACGTGTGTTTTAAAGTCTATAGACTAAATAGATTTAAAAAATTGCTTCGGTCGAGAGTCATGAGGTGAATGTACGGGTATTTTACGAGAGAGAATTTCATACACAGACATTTTATGCGCCACATAATCACCCGGCACAGTGAGAGAGAGAGCGCTAGAGTCAGAGCATAAGTGTTGTAAACACACTACACCGTTGTGATCCGTTTTCCTATGGCTGAAAAAGATATAGTCGACAGCGAAATCATGAGGTGAAAACAACAATGGAAAAACAAATCAAAGCAGGAATCAAATATAAAAATGTAACCAACACTCGAAATATAGAATGTAATGAAAAACTCCCAAGTGGTAGAAAGCACCAGTTCAATTTGTATTCTTACTGTGTATTTCTATGATACACATTGTTAATGTGTTGCAATCAATGACGATATTTGTCGTGACATTCAAGAGCTTTTTTTTAGCACACTGAAAAACATACAAACAAACAGACGACAATTTGGGTATTGTTATTGAATAGTCTAGGTCGTCGAAAGCGCGTGTGTGCCTTTCGGGATTTCATATGCATAATACCATGCTATTATTGTAGTAATATTTATTAAACATCATATTTGCGTATCGGTGGCGCGTTTTTATTTTCTTGCATCGTTCATTCATTCATTCATTTATTCATTTGACTTTATTTTTCTTCAATTTCGATTGTGCGCATTGCTTTACTACACCAATTGGTATCGAACGAGAGCAAGAGTAGCGTGATCTGAACGAATACACACCAAAGGGTACTGAAAAAAGCTTTCTGAAAAGCGAGTAGGCGGCAGTGGGAGAACAAGACCGCCAAACACTTCGTGTGGAAAAGAAGAAATTTAAAATCTTGTGCACGCTCTGAGAACTCCGTTGTGTAGTTTTTAAGTAAATATAAAAAGAGAAAAAAAGGAGGTACGAGCAAATAAAAAACGCTTCCCTTAAACAGAAACTACCTCGCTCGACAATTTGCAATTACTTTACTTTTTTTTTCTCTCTGTTGTATGATTTGAGGACGCATAATAAAAAGCAAAGCGCGGTTTTTCAGCATTTTTGTTTCTTTTTACGGCTTGCATTCGACACGACATACATTCATAATATATAATAATATGAATATTCATATTAAACGGCGCATACAATTATAAGAAACAAAACGGAAAAGAAAACGAGAAAAAATCAGAAGAAATGACACGCAAAATAAAATAAATAAACACAAGGTGCGCACGAGAATTTCATTATTCAATTACTATTAATAAATAATTAGTTTTATGTATGTTGACCGCATAAGCCAAAGCCAAAGCCAAAGCATGAAAATAAAATACAAGTGAAAGATATTTTGTTGCATTTTCAATGGAAAAATAGCTCAGACTAACGCGCTCGCGATACTAATGCTGTTTAAACGGGAATCCAAAGAGCTCGAACACGTGAACGCGCGAATGAGGAGAATACAATTGCCAACTACTAGACAAAAACAAATTAAATAAAGCCTTTTAATTCAAACAAATTTGTGCACACTCTCAGCTCTGAAAATCTCTAGACTGGCAACGAATGCTCGTACACAGACACACACATTTCACGAATCCATTCATATTTTTTAATGTGGAACCATGGTCTGCAACAAAAATTCTTATTATTCAAAATATAGTGCTGAAATGAAGCTTATTGAATCGGACTACACATCCAAATACAATCGACCACAGTCAATGACCATATATATCTCCACTCTGGCCTCCGCTGCAATGAGATTCATGAGATGCAATCGCATGGCAACCGATTAAGTCAAAATAAACATTGACGTTAATTATTGTCGTTTGAAAATATTTACGCATTTTTAATTCGTTCAAATAAAATAGATTAAATTTGTTGGAATTATCGTTGGGCAAATAGTCAATGGTATGGCCTCCATTTCTCTTCCTCTTCGTTTTATGTTGTGCGCTGTAGCAAAACTGGTTTATTGTATTTATTAGTCAATAAATAGAATATGGATAAATTGGTGAGCAGCACGAATCATTACATATCGGTGCAGTGGGGTGCACTGCACACTACACACAGTGCACACAGTGCACACAGTGCACAACACGGCACAACACGGCACAACACGGCACACAAAATGGCTCCTAATTGATGGATGCTGATAAAATAATCTTGATGTTAGTATGTCTATTGAATGTCCTATAAATAAATATTGGTGAAGCTAGTCAATAATTTTGGATTTATTAATTTATTGGACATTATTTTGCAACTCGACTAGCAATTATTATTCAGACATTTCTGTCAAAAATTATAAATGCTAACATTGTGTATGGAATGCATTTGTATGCGCTAGCGCAGTCTCTCACTTTTTGTTACTCTCGTTTTTACTTTGTTTTGTGGTAAAACCACCATCATACTCAATAATTGTAATCAAATACTGCGCAAATATTTCATTGATTTGCTTAAATACGCAAACACATAGTCTATAGGTTAGTTTGTATATTTACGAGATGTCAGTGTTTTTATTTTTTTATTTTTTGTTGAAATTATGGAAATGTGGTTCAATTTAATTTACAGGCAATTGCCCACTTATAAATTGAATTGTTGATTTATGATTGGAAAATTATAAATATTATGATGAGTCTAATGTAGAATAATATACATTTTATCTTCTCCGCACAATTGGCTCATTTTCTACTTCATATTCATATCATGTTTATCAGAAATCACATTAAATTAGATGAAATAAAGTGCGAGTATTAATTCCAATTTTCCAGTGGCAGTCTATCCTGTATAAGTGATTTAAATTGGCTTATTGAGTGATTCTCCAGGTATTTATTGTGATGTCTTTGTATGTCTATTGACTGTTATGAATTGGAATGTTTAGATTCAATACATTTTCAATTGAAGATGGTAAAAATCCATTCATAATGATTTTTATTTATTTATTCGAGTGAATTTCCCCTGAACTATTTAAATTTTGTCTTTGCACATTATAATGCGGATTCCAAATTGATGATGCATATTCGAGAACACTTCTAATGTAACAACTGTACAATTTGAAGTGTGTTTCAATGTTTTTGAATTGCTTTAACATTCTGTATTCTCAAAAATGTGGTCAACAATATTTGTGATGTGAAATCTGAAGGTGGGTCATTTTCTAAATTTTAAGACAGGAGACTATAGAGCCTCGATCACACTATCTGTACAATTTAACTGCAATAATTATATTTAATAATCTACGTGAAAACGATCAAATGCACAACTCTGGCAACAAAATAGGAGTTTTTGAATTTTGTGGTTTAGGGCTTTTGGTGTTTTTCGGAAAGATTTCACATTCTCTCAATATGATGAGAATATAGACAAGCGTAAGCAACAGTGCAAAAGGCGGAAAAACAGATGAAAATAAAAACAAAGCGAAAGACCATTTACACAGCCAAAGTGCAGCAGTTTAATTCACTGCTGACACCATATTTTGTGTAACATTCGATTTTTTGCTGTTTTCCACAAACCGAATACGTAATAAAGAATCTAATGATCTATGTAATAGCCCAGACAGTTTGATACCATCAAATTGCAACCATTACAATTTTAAAAAGCAATGTTCTTTCGATGCTGATAAGCATAAGCGCCAAACGTGCACCAAACCTTTCACAAAAGCGCACATTCTCTTTGATTCACCATTGATTTATCTTCCTTTTTTGAATACAAAAAAAACAGTCTACACTAGTTAAAATTTAATTCAATTCAGTATGGCATTGGAGTTAGCATCACATGCACAAAGGTGAAAATTACCACATGCCACTTCATGCTTCGATCTATCGTTGGCAATTATTCGCTTTCACAAAAAAGACAGAGAACGGTACTGTCGAGCTGTAAGCATATGGTAAAAAAAGGTCAGCAAATACCAAGTGCGCACAGTATAATATCGTATCCAAAACTAAACAGTTTTGTCATACACCAGAAGAGGACATATTCATAGTCGTTGTATTTTCGCTTTTAAATGACATGAAAATTTGTAATTTACGAACTTGAATGCGTTCATCACGAGTCACATCCACTTCCCAGCGTTTGTTCGGCTCTTGGCTTTCTCTCTCTCTCTCTCTCTCTACTCTTTTCTTCAGGATGATAAATAACTTGTTCGGTTTAAAGGACTCGAATGGACAAAATGTATCTATCATGTGAATAATAAATAGTATCAAATGCCTTTTCTCTGAACACAAACTGATAACAACACCTGGTTGGCTAACTGGCTGGCTGTCAATTTTGTTGTATGTCTGTGAGTATATATTGTTTCTGCATGCGCTGGATGATCAAAGGTAACATCATCGTCCAGTAACGGGTACACACAAACACAAAACACAAACAAATATCACAATATCACTAAACACCGTTCGATATCACGAACTAACCTCTTGTTTATGCACCTTTCATACAAACAGAAGATATCTTGCCCCAATGTCATCGCTTGTTTTTACGCTTTGTCCCTTGGCTGATGATGTAAAAGATGAAATCGCTCGATTTTAATGTATTTCCGAGACGATGTGAAGTGGTACCATTTTATGAGTGAATATAACTTACTTGTCCCCATCAACCCATTGAAATGGAAAAGAGATGCATTGCTACTGTGTTGAACTACCATATTTGATATGTAATATCAACATTATGCACTTATTTTGGTCCAGCCAAAACAAATTCAGATGCAACTGAAACTTCGGCCATAGTCACAAATGCACTTGAAACGATATATGTATACTTTCAAAATCTTCAAATTTACTGATTCGATTCAACAAATGCTGATTTTGCATCCAATCTTCAGCTATTTCATAAATTCATATATTTTCCGAGTATCATTTGATGACCACATTTTAGTTAATCATTTTAAAATAATTTTAGAAATTCAAAGATATATCTTCGTGTATACAAGGCCTTTTATGTCAGAAAACTGTCATGCAAATGCGTGTGAATGTCTGTGAATGTGTGCAAATGCGTACAAAAAACAACGAATGCTTGCGAATGCCAATGAATCTGTGCAAATGCCTGCGAACATACATGCGCGAGGGGGGGGGGGGGGGTATTTCGGGCCCCTTTTCATTTTTTTCGGAGCTGAGGACCTTTTTTTTAGGTCTTCAACTTTTTCTGTGACTCGGTTTACACTAGATAGAATCGATTTTCAAAAGTGATGACCTTTTTTTAGGTCCTCAACTTTGAAATGAAAGACCCCCCCTGGGATTTTCAACCTCGCGCATGTATGCCTGCGAATGTCTTTGAATTCATTTGGCCAATTTGGAACTGTCATTAGCTTTACTTGTTTCAAATCTTTTAATATCGCGAGAAAAAATTACATTACAAAATATCAAAAAACAAGATTTAACATTATTATATATTGTGTGATATCGATGTGCAAACCAGAAAATTCTACCCGTCTGTAGATCAGTATAGTTTTCGACACGATAATAAAGTGCGAATAAAATGCGCATAAATTATAATTTTGTATAGTTCCCCTAGATCGCAGCTTAGCGTTTCACGTCACTTCTGTTCGTACCTTACTGCATTTTCAATAAGTTTAAGTACAATTTCTATTGTTTCACATTTTTATCTATTTATTGATGCATTTTTGTTCTCGTTCTAAAACGATCTGAAAATGTGACTAGTTTTTTGAGTAGTGTTTGAACAAAAATTAAAGCCAGAGCATAAGAGTTTAGTCTATCAACCTATTAGAATTACATTCTATTTTTGAATCATTCTTCGATCCTTTTTCTTTACTGCTTCCATCAAGTACAGCTCTTTTTCCTGGAGTTTTTTTCCCAAAAAGTTTAATCACCTGATTGTCTCTTCATTGCATTGTTTCTTTTCTTATCGAACCGATACGAAAAACGTTTTCCCTGTTAATGAAAATCACATTGAAAAGTTGACGATGCAGTGCTGAGCTGAGCCAAAATACGCTTTGTCGTTATACAAGTTGCCGTTAGCTACACTGACGCTGCTTCAAGAGTTTGTCTTATGAAAAATCAATGTCATAAAAAAACAGGATGTTATCAAGAGAAAGTAGAAATTGAAAGAATAGTTTATACTCAAGCATCTGAGCAAGAGTCTTGCACTGTTATGTACAAAAATCACTCTGCACTTAAAAGAAATCCAAATGCATCCGACTACTGGCAAAAGCCTATTTATATTGGAGTCGGGGTACCGTAAACGCCCTCGCTGTCATCGGCAGTGAGTATTTCTACTTACATGTGAGCACATTCAATAAACAATTTCCTATTCAAATTCAATTTGTTTTTCGTTTTTTTCTTCGCCGCAACCATCGCTGGCGCCAAAGTAATGCTAGCATCAATTCCAAGCTCCGGTAAAACTAATTGAAAACCAAAATACAATAACAAAAAAGTACTATCGAGAAATGAAGAGAAAAATGCTACGCGATTCTCAATTGTGTAATCTCTAAAAAAATGGTGTCTCTCGAGAAAATAAAGTAAACTGAGCAGTCTCTAGTTCTTTTCCCTCAGACATCGTATTCACTGCATTTATGTTGAAAGCTGAACATTGATTTCAAACTGAATGATTGATATAATTTGGGTGCTATAATCTGCTAAGTTGGAGTTAATAAATATCAGAATGAAAATCCTCAACAAATACATATTTTATTGTAAATGTTGTTGTTACTACTCGATTTTTGTTGGATTGAAATCCATTGACAAAATTTTGAACAAATTTCAACAAATCAATAAACCGCAAGTGTAATCTGGTGTGCTTAGATCGTAGAAAAAAAACCAAAACGCCCCTTTGCTTCTATATTTTCTTGTGTGAGCACGTTACATCATATTGGGGCGATACGTTGTTTGAATTCAATTTGATGTGCCCAATTTCGTTCATTTCTATATTTGATTTTATTTTATCATGTACGTTGTACATTACAGTACAGTACATACAACAATTCAAGTGTTCGTAAAATGGACATGAACTTCGTGAGGAGGTGTCCAATGCACACAGTTTCTCGACATAGATCTATTTCGATATTTGGAAGTTCCCATTCACAGGTCGATTATGTTAACATAAAATACATAGAAATCTATGTGAAAAATTGATGCAATGGAAAGAGTAGCGCCACCATGGAAAAACCAACAAAAAAACACACGAACTAGCACATCTTTCCACCACAAAAGTATTGGTAGTTCGTGTATTTTTCTTGTTTTTTCTATTGTAGCGGTACCTTTTCCATCACAATGACATAAGTAACCTGTGTTACCATTTGAGAAAAATCGATTTTTACTGATTTCCGAAATGTTTATCGATTTAATATTTCTAATTTATGCCTTCAAAATGACACTTTACCCAATATTAAATCAATACATAATGCAAGAAATTCCAGCAAGTCATTGAGCATTTGAAAATCCATTCGGATTCGTTGTCATTGTTGGTGTTCTCATAAAATGTATTTCAATTTTGTGTGCATGTCAGCATTTGTAAGCTTGAAAATGCCAGAGTAAATCCGTTATGGAAAAATCATACACTACACACAGTTTAATTTATTAGAGTGCAAATCTTTTCGTACCATGATGTCTGACGGCTTCCAAACAAACAATATGAGAAATGTGTGATGAAGTTTTGAAAGAAAGCAGCTGCATGTAGTCTCTGTCATAACACCAAGAACCAGTGCACTTTCTCTGTTGCAATCGAACAAGTGTCAAGGAAGATAATTAAGATTTTTCAACTTTGTCACTATGACAAAAAACATTATTTTAAATGAATTTAAACAACGTTTCCAATCTCGATGTTCATTCCCATAATAAATGGACTTGTTTGCCTTGACTCTATCAATTGAATTGAATTGTATTAAATTCAATGAATTTAATTGTATTATTTGATGTCTGTTTGAGCAAAAAAACGCATTCTCTTAATTCTAATTGTATTGCTTTTTCTCACTTTGCCGCTATCTTTCATTGTTTGTGTCATTTCTATCACATTTATTTCTCATTTTTATGTATTTGAACGTCGGTATTTGATTGTGATCCAGTCGTACAAAAAAAATGAATGAGTGAATGGCGTCTGCTGAGCACAACCGGTCAATACTGATTTATTGCTCGACATTCAGAGGCTCGTGCCTTTTCGCCGGTCTCATATATATTCCTCAATAGTCAAATGTACTTTTTCCGACAGATAACAGTTGTTCGTTGCGAGGTGTGTGTGTGTGTGTGATAAAAAAAAATACGATGGATGAAAAAAGAAATGAGATATACTGAAGTTGAATTGTTTCGATTTTTTGCATGGTATGGTGATGATACACACAGGAAAAAAATGCGAACAACAAATATGACACAACCCAAACATTAATCCAATGTCAGACAGCGTGCTCGTGTACAAGTGCCACAAATCATCAAAACAAAGAACAGCGCCGATCTCTCAGCATAGTTCATGGAGCAAACAAAGCAAACCAACCGACCAGAAATGGAGAAAGGGAACCTTATTAACTGAAAAATGTAAATAACGAGATTTGCACACATCTCGGATTTGGTGCGGTTTAGCGACTTGTTCCCTCGCTTGATATATGCTGATCTCTTGCTGTTCGTTGATCGATAGTGCTGCATAATTGCGTGCTGGGAACTTGGTTGAAGTTCAATATGTATGCTAGTAGTAGTACCTTGTCAATTTTCGGTGGTGTGCTGAGTTTTCTTTGCCAAGTTGCCTTAGCTCTTGATTTTTTTCTATGTTGGACCTCGATTTTCCGTAAAAGGGATATTTTGCAGAAGCACGTTCCAAACAATTCAGCAGCAGTACATTGAGAAATAAAAAAAAAAAACAAAATAACATCCGGATGAATAAATAAAAGTTACAAACGTAAATGATGACAATAAGTAGTAAGACAAATAAACAAGTGCACAAATAACGCAAACAGAATGATGAATTGACAGAACACGGTAAATGCTTAACTAGTCAAGCACAAATTGTCTGCTAAATGTGTTTGCAAACGGAAAAGACAAGTTCAGGATGATCTGAAACTTGTGAAACAACATGATGAAGGGCCGATCTCTTTCGTTTAGCCAAATAACCGATTCCGATGAGGAAAACTACAATAAAGCACACAAACCAAATAAATGGCAGTTACAGAAAACGAGAGGAATCATGAGAGGTACACTGATTTCAATTAGATTGATTTTTTGTTGTTCGATTCAGAAATGGGGGAAACTGAAATGCAATGAGAATGAATACATAAAATGCCATAAATAACACCCGATATTTATTGAACACAAGAAAATATTCCAATACCGTGCCCGACACAGTGGCTGTGACTGTATTCTTCTCAAACTCTTCACCACCACTTTTCTAACTCGTTTCGGTACTACACGTTATTATGTGTACTGCTGCTGCTGCAAAATTGTTGTTGATGTTGATAATGCCATTTATATATTCAATGCTTCTAATGTAGAGACCAAACGCTAGAGACGGCACAAAGTGATTCAATAACTCATTACTTTTTCATTTTTCATGTTTACTGGAAACCGCGGGGGAAATCGCATTGGTGGCATTTGTCACATTGGTCTCGAAATTTTATATTTGTATAACGAACTTGCTTGCGGGACGCAGCCAATATATATGCGTTTCGCAAACTCTGGTTGTGCAATAATACATTTGTTGTTGAAACGCATTCACATTTCTGTACAGTGGTGAATATTAGTCATATTGGTTCACATTTGAAAGTGCACGATTCCCTCCGAGCTGGAAACAGTGTGTTTGTAATCACGTTCACAATTCGAATCTCGACTCAATGGAGAGTGACACAGATAGACAGAGATAGAGCGAGGGAAAGAGAAAGTGAATGAACTATCAAATCGGATCAGAGCCTGAACGAATAAAAATGAAAACGAGAAAGAGCTCGAATTCGGGTTCAGGATCGATTATTATTTATTTAAGTTGCTCAAGAAACGCGCACGCGATAAAAGATGTTGATTTGTTTCCACTTGATACTCGTATTGATAGACGCCGGATATCATTAATATTTTCTTTCAATTTATGTTGTGATTCGAATGACATATTTTAAGTGCCATCTGCACTAGAACAGTCACTATAGACTGTATTTACTAAATTACTATTTAGTTCACAGTCTTTAGGTAAAAACCAAACTTACTATACTTGTATGCTGGTTTGGTTCATTTCTAGAGCAGTTCATTGAATGCAATGATTCTATATATAATTCGTCTGTTCTTGGTAAGGCGGCGCTCAAACAATAGATAATCTTCTTGTTCGAGCTAATTACATTGTACAAATTGTACATTGTTTCTCTTTGCAATTGGGTTTATCAATCCATCACCATGACGTTCGTCTTTGTCTCTTGCTCATTTGAATCGCTACCGCCTATCGTGATATCTTCAGCTGTTTTATAAGATCGATCAAAAAATGTGTAGCTTACTACTGATGTGTTATGCGTTCACTCCGGTTGCGGCAGATTCCTTCGATTGAACTTTTGTTGTACTGTTTTTTTTTTGCAAGCCAAGCCAAGTCAACCTAACCCAAGCCAACCCAAGCCAACCCAAGCCAACCCAAGCCAACCCAAGCCAACCCAAGCCAAACCCAGCCAAACCAAACTAATTGAACGTCTATTTATTGTTGCAATTCACTTGCTTGCTTTCTGTCGCTGTAGCTACTTACTGAAGCACGCGATATGCGTATGTGAGCAATTTTTTCCACAATATGCAATTTCATACAATTGAAATCGAGAGCTCAAATCACGCCTCGTATCGAAAAGAATATCTTAAGCTCTAAATTTCGTTGTTGTAATCGATGTCATCATATTGTTCTCTCACTCTTTGTGTTTCTGTTTCGCACAAAATGATGCCCAAAATGGGATTCTTTCAGGCACCAGTTTGTTTTGAAGTCCGGTATGATCTTATTCGCATCCTGATGTTGTATGCATGCTCCTGTCTTGTATATATGTCAAAATTTGGCCCCTGTAGGTCTTCCATTGACCCCCCCCCCCTCCCTCTCTTAAGTTTTCGGACATCCTGTGAATTATCGCACCCTCGATGAATTTACACTAGATATAATGGGTTTTGAAATGAGTCTTTGAAGAAACTCTTTCAATTTGCTAGAGTTTTTTGTCGACATGTGAGACTTTGCAGACACCAGAAGTGGCAGGTATTCCGCATGCAGAAACTGCCGCATACCACTTAGTTCGTTCGGCTAGCGGCGCATGCGGTTGACGCTGTTTGCTTAGTTCTCCCTGATGCGTTCTGATTTTCCATGAATATTCTAGGCTAACGATTGGCACTCGATTGAAAATCGATTAAAAACGACTGTTAATCGATTGGCAATCAACTGAAACCGTCTGAAGTACATAAAAATCGGTTTCAGATGTCTATTGTCCCAAATCAAACGACTATAGTCTTCTAACAGTCGACTGGCTGGCAATCATTTTTTTTTCACAAGGGTAGAGCTAATAGTATTAGCCTAATACTTAAAATAATATGAAAAGAGACCTTCTAAATTAAAATTAAAACTGAAACTACGCACATTCAACGCACACGATAAATGATGTGGCTGCTATACACTCGACACGAAGACAGTGCTGATAGCAAACGAACACAAATGTTGTGATTGAAGCGCGCCAAATCGACGAAACCGTGTCAGATGTTCGAGTGAGTAAATCAACATTCTATTGAAAACGGAATTTTAACAAGACCCATCACAAAAGTTCAGAAACAAAATGAATGATTTTGATTTTCATAAATAGTGTATTTTAATGTTCTAGGCAATCCACCATTGTTTTGGCAAATATATTGATGATGAATTTTTCATTAATTGTATTGTCATTTTTGGTTTAGTATGTCCAACGATAAAAGGATATCTTTTCAGCATGCTTCACTTGATAGCATTGTCGAATTTAAAAACAAAATGTGAGCAAAGCCACTGAGAAAAACACACACATGAACATTTTAATGGAACAATTTTGAATCACATAAGCGTACACGGCGACCCGCTGATCGTACTATGTAGATGTAGATGTAGATGTTTATGTTTGCACAGCACACCAATAAACGGGCCATTAAAATAGATATCAAAAACTGGGTGTGCTCAAAGACATCTGAACCGGATGAAAACCGAATGTTAAATTATGTAAAATACATAATGCAATACACACGCTGGAATGGCGCCCAACCATATTTAAACAATAAATTTCAAAGAACACTGCGAATGTACTGCGGATGGCGAAACATGCACTACACTAGCCACTAAGCAGATATATAGACATGGACAACGACATGGACATGAACACGGGCACGGGCACGGGCACGGGCACGGGCACGGGTACGGGAACGAGCACCCACATGCAATACTGGGTGTTGCTATTGTTGCTATTTTTGTTGCTTTCTGCAGGAACCGTACAAACAGTGAACACATATCGATGCCAGGCGATTGTCCGTTGTTATTAGTAAATATCACTAACCCAAACGGCCAGTGCTTAGTTTGCCAGTCGGCTACATTCACTACATAAATTTCATCCGTCGAGTGAGAAAATATATACACAGAGGAAAAAAAGGAAGGCGAAATAACGAAGCACCAAGCACTAAGCACCAAGCACCAAGCACCAAGCACCAAGCACCAAGCACCAAGCACAGGCAATAAAATAGCAACAGCACAATCCAAACGTCTTCCTTTTTACTATTTTGTGCTTTGGTCATTCGTTTTGGTTTACAGTGTTTGTGTTGGCCAATGCGGTTTTACAATTTATTTACAATTTTATTTATGCTTTACATATTGTTTATAAATATCATACTTTCTCTTCTTCTGACCATATCACCAATTCTTTTCAGCTGTTCTTCATTTTTTGTGAAGTGACTGTTTTGGTCTCGACTTTAATGGCTTTGTCTCAAAAGAAAACAGTCAAATTGAATTTAAAATAAAAAAAAGAATTTGAATTTACACATTTTAAAGATAAATATTGGACAAATACGTCAGAATGACGTCAATAATTGTTCAAGTATTTAATTTAAATGGCTATTTTTCACTTGAGGATTATTTTATCCGCAGTTTAAATTACATTTTCATTTATATCAATTGCAAAACACACACAAGTACGCACTCATGAAATGAAAAAAACAATCTGTGAGACAAGCAACTATTGTGCTTTTGAAATCTGTTGCAATTAAACATCTAAAAATGTTCGAAATATTGAAATCAATCATTTTAGCTTAGATTAATGTATATATATAGCTTTAGCTTTTTTTAAATTAGTTACTTATAATGGCTATGGTGATAGGTGATTGTCGCTTGGTTATTCAAATAATCTAGATATAGATATAGAATATGAAATATGATTTTAATTATATTTGTGAAAATTCCAAGGTTAAACTATTCTTGTTATGGTGAAATCAACTGAAAATCATCTACTGATATATGAGACCAAGTCCATTGTCCTGCAATTTTGTGAAAACTGATTCGATATTGAATGTTTTATGGGAATATTTTCCGTAGAAGACATACTAAATTACTGGTAAATTTCGTCCCAGCCACATATAATAATGCCGCCGCTTCACACAAGTGTATTCACATCGACAACATTGTCTGTCCAACCTACATAATTTATATATTTATTAACGATACAGCTTCGGCTCAATTTCATACATACGGGCAAAACTTGAATTTTTGCACCGTGTATACAATCCTCGTATTTATGAAAAAAAAAAACAAAAATGTCGGTGCAATGTTTGTCTTTTTACCGATACAAACATCGAATGCGTTCACTCACTTTGCTTGCATGGTTTTTACAAAGTTGACAAATATTGTGTATACCATTTAATGTATCTAGTGAATATTTTGGGCTCCAGTTTACCCTACATTTGAAGAATATCTGTGAACTGATTCGCTTGGATTATTCTTTTATGCATACACAAGCTTCCATTTACCTTGATTGTGTACGATATGTATTCTTAGTGTAATGCATACAACGGCACAACGGCACAAATGCACAATGGCACAACGGCAGAATATGAAGCCTTTCACGGTGCTTCTTTGCTTCAATTTTCCCTATATCATTCACACGTTTGACTTACATCTCGATCGATGTGGTGGTTTTCGATCCAAGCATAATGCATGCACAAACACGCATATGGAGCCAAGGGTGAAATAAAAACAGTGAAAACCTCGAATAGATTTACGAGCATTGCAAACACAAAACATAATGATGAAAGTCAAAAACCCTATTAAATTTTTGCAGAATCGTTATGTGTTCATATGTTCATGTGTTCATGTGTTCATGTGTTCAGGTGTTTTTTCTTTTTTACTTATTTTCTCTATTCACCTTCACATTCAGATTCACACTCACACAAAGATGTTTGATATGCCATTTCATTCACAATTCCCATTTGTTGTTACTTTCTCCTTGTTCTCTCCCGTAAACTTTGGCGCGCTATTCACATTTTGTTATTCAATAGTTTCGTTTCCGCGACGAGCGTACAATGTGCATTTAATAGTGTGTATGCAAGTGCAATCAACATATTATACGCGTTGCAATTGATCATTTGGATTAGAATTCAAATTTATTTGTATAACGATGAACGTGCGCGCCATCACACTCCATTGTTCGCTAATGTGCGTACAATACAATGTATGAAAAGACGTGTGTTCGGGCCGTCGAGTAGATGATACTTTGGCGTTACGATGTACACAATGCCAACGAACAGACCAAGAAGGTCCTACCAACATAGCCACACTCTTTATGATTACCGAGAAAACCTTTGATTTTTGTCGGCTTGTTTGAGCATTCAGAAAAAAGGTACTTAAACAACCGAGCGATTCAATTATGCTGTACATTTGCTTGTGTGCGGTTATATTGCTCAAACAAATAACTTTATCTAGATCCTTAGACAGAGACTAAAACAACGGATAGTTTTAAGACCAGTTCGAATTGTAGGTTTTTCTAGAGGTTTTGACATTTTGAAACAATATTGTTTGCGAAGGGCACACGACTATCAATACTACTAAACAAGCGTCGAATCCTAGGTCAAATCTATTCTGTATGTAATATATACGTCTATATAATGTTTTTTGGTATTGATATCCAGATTTTGGTTTATTTTGGGAAAAAATCTAATTTACCATATTTCCCTGCAGGTATTAGTCCGCTACACACTCAAATTCTAAATGCTGCTCACTTCTTATATTGGCTGCTTGTGAGCTATGCACTAGATTCACATCGTATAACCAACGAACATATCAGCGGTTTCTCAGCATAGACCTTTTCCCTAACTGGTTACTTTCAATTTGATTTTATTAATAAATTGGCTCACTTTGAAACCGATCATTTACAACCAGTTTAAAAAAAAACACGATTTATTCATGAAAACGAGAAAGAAATCAAAATATAAACTCTTTTGAAAAACTAAAATTCAAAGTATATTGATGAAGTACATTCATGGCGCTAAACGTATATTATGTCGCAACCTATCAATCTATCTTCACCTGTGCTGTCGTGTAAATGGGTTTTGATTCGTTTAATAGGTGAGAAACTTCGCTCAGGCGTAGCTATCGTGACCGATAATGTAGCACTTGACTTTAAAACAGTGTAAATGTTGGGAACAATTTCTTATCGCATTCAATATTTGTAAACAATGAATTTGTTCATTCTTTAGAATATTCGTAAACAAAGTACTAATTATACTTTGTTTCTCTTGTGTTTGAAGTCCTAGCGGACGTAGCCATTTTAAAATGATTCAATAATGTATTCTATTAATTTTGAAATTGATCGTGTATCAATGCATAGTGATGTCACCAACTCAAACTTAAGCGCCATCTAACGAAACTAACAAACATCGTTTGTTTCACTTCAGAACATCAGTAGCAAATATGAATATGTGTGATAATACTAATACATTTCAGTCTCATTAGTTCACCAAGGTATGGTCAGATGGAGTTTTTTTCGTTGCCAAACTGTCTTAGTTTTTTACAATTGGATTGGTTGAATACGATATGGTCTTCACTTTAATCAAATTTAGTTCTTTCATACGGATCAGATTAGTAACAAGGTAGCTAAACGATTTCTATATTCAAGTTAATTGCGTTTCACCTCAATTTGATTCACTCATTTCTCAAGCAATATTAATTTGAAGTCCCGTTACTCCCAAGAGACAATCAAAGACAAAGCTTTTAAATCGTAATCCAGCTCAGCCTTAGCATATAATCAACGTTATAAAATTGTCAACAAAATTTGGCTTTACCAAAAGAGCTGAGACGTTAGTAAAATGATGTAAAAATATCTGTTGAAATTAATTTCATATGAAGAAAGCAGTGCGCTTGGAAATCGAACAGATTTGTTGAGTGCGGTGGAGACAGAAAAGTCACAGAGGAACAAAAAAGGGTAGCAGATCAGAAGTAATCAGGCATCGTAAACGAAATTCATTTGGGGTTTTAAAAAATTCAATTCGTTCACATTGGAGATGGCCTGGAATTACAGGTTAGCCTTTCAGCTGTTGTGTTGGAATCGGGAATCGGATTAGAGTTTCAACTGCATGACAAGCTCTATCACATTTACAATGTGAATCCGATGAGATGAAACTTTTCGAATTTTGTCCGTACCGTCTTCATGATTTCTCAACGAAATCAACAACAAGAAGAAAAACGGAACCGTTTCACTCTTTTGCTGTGTATGTGCGTAGCTTGCTCTTTATATGCACACCACACCACACCACACCACACAGCACCACGCATCGTTTCCATTCACATCCACAAGTAAACACATAATTTTTATAACATTTATGAGCATTTTATTTTCAATTTAATTTGTAGCATGAAACCCTATAAATCAAATAAATGGGAAAAATTTTACTTGGAATCGTCATCACACTCGTATCGTTCATCGCTTTGTATCGTCTTGTCTTCTATCTTTTCATTGGTTTTTGGTTGCATTTTGGTTGCATTTTGACGTTCTCTCTCTCTCTCTCTCTCTCTCTAACACACACATACACACCATTGCAATCGAGTCTTTTTCTGATCTGATTCGTTCACCAGCCAAATAAGCAAATTACAGAGATCCACACACTAGTGCTTTTTTCGCTTTCTGTTCTTATACATATCTGTATCTGTATCTGTATCTTTTTTCTCTCTTTCTCCAACTCCACTTTGCTACTGGTGGTGCTGCTGCTGCACTTCAATGCATTTCCGCATCGTGTTCAAATTTATGTACGTTCGTTCATATGATCACAAAGATGTGTAATGTGAACATAAACGGTGTTACTCTGAGTGTTCTCGCTCATACATTCAGCCGGCGATGCAGTAACACTGGCTACACACAGAATGAAAAAACGATATTTTCGAACATTTTAAAAATGAATGAAGCGGTGGCGAGAATTCAATTCGATGTTTGAGAGAAAAAAATATCAAGCGAATGCCAGAAATACGTGGCAAACAGTGAGACGAATGGGGACGCCAAGAGTCGACAAAATATGAAACTTAATTTCATATTTTCTGCACATAATGCCATGAATCAAATGTATGTAGAAAGCTCACATTGCAACTCCCAACCAGCATATATTCATTTTGAAGTCTATCACCCATTGCAATCCACATTTATTCGCTGTCTCTCTTTCTTTCTTTCTCTCACTCTCGCTCTCGTCCATTTCCCTTCATTTTATCGAGCTATCTCATTTTCCCTGCTGTGTTGTTGCACAGTTCATATTCGTTGCAATGCTTTCTGTCACGTTGGGTAATTTTCCGACGCCGTTTTTCATTTCCTTTGCTCTTTTGCGTCTTCTCTAACTGCTAGGCTTATTTCATGGGACTTTGTGTGTGCGCTCGTCGTACCGAACTTATGATTTTTAACAGCATCACATCTGCTACTGTTGCTGAATACGATGCTGTTGCGACGAGACAAAGATTAACATCGGCCGTGTGAGTGCGCTGAAAGCCCAGTTGAAAAATGCACATTGTATTATGCACAATATAATTGAATATTTCTCAGTCGCGTTGTTCGCTCTAACGTCCGTGTTTCCAAAGCCGATTGATGATCGTTATCAAACGCATTTTCAGGATCCAAACCACTTCATTCGGCATACAAACTGTACTATGTAGCAGTTAATTGAATGTCACTTTTGACTTCATTATGTCACAAAAAATGTTGGAAAGAAGGCCATGTCATCATCAGCTTCTAATTAATGGCTCCCAATTGATAATCGCATTTTTGTGACTCAAACCGTGAACATTTTTTGTTCTTTATTTTTATCTTTTGCATTGCATAGTTTTTTTGTCATTTGAGCCATTATATGATCAAAATGTAAAAATATTCTATAGTCGAATTAGACTGAATTGGTTTAAGGTGGAAAACAGATCAGTTTTTTAGTAAAAGCAACAAATAACATTGGAAACGACGCAGATTCAACCACATTTCCATGGGATGCCCAAAGAAATACTTATAAATTATTTGATGGATGAAATCTTTGTGCAAAACACATTATTTGAGTTATTAGAGTACCGAAACAAATGTAAGCAGAAACTTGAATAGCAATAAAGAATTTATATATACATAGAGAGAGATCGAGAGAGAGAGAGAGAGAGAGAGAGAATGAGAGAAATATTAGTGCATAGAGTATACTCAAAACGGATAGCTTGATTCCATCTTGAGCATTTGCAAAGAAAGCATTGAAAGTTGCATCCAACGAATTGAACATACACACTCTCATACGCATAGAGAGACAAATAAGAAGTGGGTAATCTTTGTACGTTTATATATATTTACCCACTCGTCGGTTGCAAAAAGTTTGTGTGCCATCGTCAACATCTTTTTGGAGATTTCATACCGCGACGAATATATGCAATAGTATTGCAATTACTTTACACCATTTACGTTTCGCAATCCTCCATTGAGTTTCGTTGCTCTCACTCTAGACGCACAAACACATAAACATGCAAACATATACAAACAGACACACACTAAAAGGAGTGAATTTCCTCTAAATAGATTGCAATCTCGACTTTCGACATAAAGTGTTTTAACTTGCCATTTTGTATGTCTGATGCACTGCACTCGCACCTCTCACGTGTACATTGCACGGCTTACTTCATTGCAAATGGGTGCCAGCACCCAGGTGAGTTGACGCGTGAGAATCGTATTTCATTTACAGGCTCAGAAAAGTAAACATCTCAATGAAACAAAACGACGAGTTGGTGTAAAACGGCAGAAAGAAAACAAGAGTGGCGTAAGCAGCAAGCATGCAGCGACAACCAAAGAGACAGAAAGCTCAAGTTTACTTGAAATATTGGTTCCGTGTCGGTCGAAGTCGAAGTCGATGTTGAGGCAAAATTTTGGGTGGAATAACTATTAAGGTGGAATCGAGAGAGAGAGAGAGAGGGGGGGGAGGGGAGAGAGAAAGCAAAAAGTGAGTTTGTTGTTTGTACTCCTATCGTTATCGTAAGCACGATGAATTCACTGGGTGCAATGTGTATGATATTCGAAGCAAAAGAGCCGATAGAAATAGAATGAAATTGCCAGCTGTTGTATGTTGGTTAGCGTTGTTGGCTGGCTGGCTGGCTGGCTGCTTCTGCTGATGCTGTTGTGCTGCAAACACAGCACAAATGTCAAGAAGTAAATAAACATGAAATGAAAATACATTTAACATACAGAATTCATGCGGGTATAATTATTATGTGTAGTTTGTGGATGAATCTGAGCTCTCGTGCATTTATCGCCCGTATCCAAAGTTATTGTATTTATTTCTATGAGTTCCATTTTTTCTGCTTCGGTTCGTGTATGAGTGAATGAGTGAGATTTGGCTCTCCCTCCCCTTTATTCGTCCACATGTCTTGAAGTAACTTTAACTTATTTCACGTGTCATGCGGTGGATCATGTGATCAAGACGAGGTTTTTTGCAAGCTCATCACTGAGATGTCAGTGCAAGAGTGCGAAACTTTCTCATTTGTGTTCAGATCATCCGCAATCTCCAGTTTTTTTTAGCTACTTTCGATAAATACATAATATTTATTTACCCGTCTATTCCATTTTCGATTGCATTTTACCTCTTTGTCTGTATACATGTATCATTTTCGGCATAAAAATCATTGAAACTCGCGGAAATACCTTTGAATACGTATCGGTTACTCTCAGCAGCACAATCAACATCATCAAAAGCATTTGGATCAACAAACATTCCAGTTGAATTAATGGCAAAACCTGACTGTTTTCCACTTTCAGCGACCTCTGTGTTTCTTTCACGCTCTCGCTCTCTTAGTCGCCGTTAACGGAAACACTTTTCACTGTCAATTATTTCCAATAATTAACTCAATTCACTGCAATTGCAGTTGCGTGGCAAATTTCAAAAGTTCAAATTAAATCAATTAAACTTTTGACAACAATTTACATTGCTCGACAAATAAGTTTCAACTTTAAATTAAAATTAACGTTCATTACGATAAACAAATAGTTTTCTATTGAAATATTTTATTTCGACAGCCGAAGGCAATTGTAGGTATTTTGCGGTAGCACTTCTTGTTCCTCATAAATTATGCAGTTGGAAGTTTATTATGCACACGAAATGCGATTGCAAGTGAATGAGAACGGGCTAACGGGTTAATGGTGGAATAGGGGAAGAGTTGATGAAGCATTTCATCGTGTCGCACATTCCTGTTGGCATCGAACAGACAGGAGACAGCATGCACATTGCAAACACACACCTACAAAACATTTAGTCGCTTGCCAACGACCAAACCAGCTAGCACATGTGTTTGCAACAAATGAGTAAATAACCAAACACTAGAAAAAAGTTCAGTTTGCCCATGGACTTTTATATTTTGATATATAATCATTTTCTGTCGGCTTTTCGGCAAGCCATGGTTGATTATGAATGATAGAGGAAGAGAGATAGAGAGAGAGTGACAGAGTAAGTGAAAAATAAAAACATTTAATGCATCCCAATCCGAATTCCATTTAATATTCAAGTGATTTAATAACCAATGTTTAGGATTTTACATCTAATCAAAACCGGAATGTTTTTTTCAATTTGCAACTTACAATGGATAGGTTCGGTGTTCAAAATGGATGGCGTTGCACATAAGGCCATTGTCTGAGGCAGATTGTAATAATCTAGCGAGTAACAGACGAACACGAAAGGAATAAACTGAATGAAATGAACGAACGGAATGAACTGAATGAATAAAGCATGCATATTGCACATATTACAAACACTCTGTTAGATGTTGTTAACGACTACATAAATTGTATACAATTGGTGCAGTTTATTTGAAATGACATAAAACACTATGAGCATGTAAGCTCAGATCAGAATCAAACTACCAAGACGCTTGCATGAGCCTAACTCGCGCGCCTTGTTTCATGTTACAAACTAACAAATGCAATGTTAATTACCTCGATGCAGAGCTGTGAAGCTCGGATTGCATTCTCGATGATTTGATGCAATTGCTCTGGCTGGAACTTTGGAAATAATAATTTTCAAATACTGTGAAAAAACATCCGCAAATTTATTTTTCCAAGAGTTTCATACGAAGAAATGAGCCTCTCCTCAGAGATAAAATATTCAATTTTTGATTTAATTCTTCATTAGTGCTTGTTCCGTATTTCTCTCTCCCTTGGCTATCCGAACAAAATTGCCAAACTATCAAACTCACTTTGGCTTTGATAAAAAAAAATGAAGAAATGAAGAATTTGTTTTGGTGGAAAAATTGAAATGTGGCATCTCACGAGATTTCACAGTGCTTCACATTGCCTGAATGAACCAACCCAAATGAAATATGAACATAACACACATTCTCTAACGCGCGGGAAATGGTGGTAGATGCAGTTGCCACTACAGTAAAACATTTCGAAAATAAATTCTCGAAACGAAGATGCAGCATGTACAAAAACACAAACACACACACACAAAATGTGGTTGCAAAAGATAATTCAATCTATAATAAATCTAGTCCCAGTGGACATTCAATATTGCAAAGGAGAAACCTACGCTCTTCCTCTGTTGCACATAAGCAACACACACATACAATTACAGCCAAACCAAACATTTCCTTTTCTTTCCTTAACATCGCCATTGCTTTTCTATTCAGCTTTTTGTAACGTTTGTGCATTGTTTTGTTTTGCTCTGTTTTGTTTTATTTGGTATTCGGCTCACATTCACAATTCGCTGCATGCACAAAACACATTTCATTTATTCCAAAAGATCCGACGAAAGTGTTTTATAGATGCTTGTATGTGTTTTATGGCCAGGAAAGGAGACACGATGAGAATGCATGGAATATGGCATAGAATGTGTATGTGTATGATTATGAGTTTCCATTGCATAATAGAGCAAAGTGCTGATTTTTCATCTTATCGGTTTTGCTTTTATGCGGATCGCATCCAATTTCACTAAAAATAGTAGCAAAACCGGCAAACAGGCATCTAGTTACTGACTTCTCTTTAAACAACCCCAAAATATAATATTTCTTCTACCTCGTCCCCAATATCGTCGTGGTCGTCGTCGTTCATTCGTCTTTCCTCCTCTCTTCATTTTTGCTAATTTTTATTCATAACTAAATACAGCATTGTCCATATTTTGGTTTGAATGTTCGTTTTTGCTATTACAATTGTACAAATAATTCCATTGTATACAAGTTCAGTCTAGCGTTCAGTATATTGTTATTCACATTTTGTGCATTAACGACAAATGGAAACGTGTGCAATATCAAAATTGATCACAAACTTTTGCAAACACTAACAAAATGCCTGAGGTGTGAAGTATTTCTTGAGAATGCATAAAACCAATTCGCTTAATATTTTTCATCGCCAACTTGATGAGCACAATCTTGACTGATGATTGACTGCCGTTTTATTAATAGCTGATGAAATAAATCACTTTTTTCGTTCTATCTTCATCGTCGTCATCGTCGTTGTTGTTAACATTGTCATACTGATTCAGTGAATGTATACTATTAATCCCCGTGCACAATGCGCGGGAAAACCACTGACAAGGCCTCAGCGCAATTGAAACGGACATAGTGAAAAAAAAAAAACAAAAAATGGCGTGTGTGCATACCTTCTGACAAGGTCACATAGGTCACAGATTACCCCCCCCCCCATTGACCCTCGATTAAGCACTTACCCCCTAGATTTTTTGGATGAGGTCACAGAATTTTCAATGACCATATTCATATATTTACACATATGGCCCTTCGAATATGAAGCGAATTTGCAAAATATCAAGGTTTTTATCGATAAATCATTAAATCATTGACTTATGGTTGAAAACCTCTCTTTTTTATTCCGTTGGGGAGCCAAAAAGATACGAAAAACTACAATCATGCGATTGAACACCTATTGGATGAGGTCACAGGATTACCCCAAAAAAATCTCAGATTTCACGAAAATTACCAGGCTTCTAATAACGCTACTTTTGTTTCAATATTGCTATTTTGCTTTTAAATATTCTATTATTTCCTATTATGCCTCTAATTTCGCTATTTTGATTGTTAATGCTCTAATATACACACAAATCTCCCATAAGAAATACACAGAGAGCAAAATATGCGTACTGCTTGTCCGCGTGCGCCTCCTTCTGAATGAGGCGCATGCGCACATTGAGAGCGTACACCACACAAAAGCAGAGGTTTCAGTGCATATTTTGTTATTTTTATTTTCGCTATTTTCGTTTTAATATTGCTATTATTGCTATTATGTCCTCTATCATTGCTAATATTGCTAATATTCTTATTATGTCTACGCCCATGTCATTTGGCTAAAACTGCTAATTTCGGGACGGCCCTGGTCCCTTCAAATTGAGACAAAAAAAAGTGTACATCGCTGGGTGAAGTTACTCCCCCTGCGAAAATAGAACCTGAGATTTTTGGCAAATGACTTCCAACCGGCTAAATTGTGACAAAAAGCGACTAAAAGTGACTGAAACCCGTCTGAAGTACATAGAATAGACTCTATTGTCCCTCTATTGGACGACTATAATCGTCCAAAAGTCGTGTGGCTCAGTCATTTTTTTCACTTTCTGTCAAGTTGTCGGACGAACAACGGAAAATGCATTGATAAACGGCAACAAGACTAGACGAAGAATAAGCGTGCAACCGTCAGTTATTACTTGGATATTGAGTGCTCGGTGAAATTTTATGAACCGAGCTTGCAATTGCCATGAATGGAACATTTGAAATATAAAGCAAATCAAATAAAGCAATAAAATTCATACGAACACAAAAGGGAGCAAAGCCATCGAATGAACCTTAGCTTAGAGAAGCCAAAGTTCCATTGGAGAAGTGGACAACACGCAATATTGCAACATACAAAATGATGCAGAGGAAATACAACCAAAATATAGGAAAAAATAAGACAACAACGACGAAATCGCTACCGAAACTTTACTAAATGAAATAGTTGATTTGGTCGCTCTGCGTGAGAGAGAGAAAGAGAGAGAGAGAGAGAGAGAGAGAGAGAGAGAGAGAGAGAGAGAAGTTGCGACCTGTTTACCCGTTGTTGGAATTTCGAATACTTCCCATTTTTTGCAAGGTCATAAATTATAATATTGGTTTTATTTAGTATTCTAGGTAAATAAAGAACGCATTGCTTGCATATCACGTCTGTGTTGATATTTATACAAGAGTGTGTAGTGTGCATAAAACAACTGGAATTCTGTTGTTGTTGCCACAGCCGTTGTCGTTGCCGTTGACGCTGCTGCTTTTTTCATCAGAATCGATTTAATTGAGCACACGGCTCAGAAGCGGCAGAATTTTTTCAAATGTTGAGCTACCCGATATAATTTCAGTGGCAATGACAGTTCAGTTGACCAATTTTTTTAGCTGATTGGAGAATTTCATGATAAGAGTCTTGGCCAATAACTATGAATTGCATTGTGTCGAGTTAGATTGTCACGACGCTAGTGTTGAGATGGTAAAGTTTATCAGAAGACTATTGACCAGCGCTTAAAATAACTTTGATTTATCATCAATAATGAATTTATGTGATGAATTTATGTCATAAATTTGGGGAAACGTAGGCACAAGCACGAGAAGCAACGAGAAAGAGGAGAATCGACTTTTGTGTTCACACACACAACTGACATCACTGACATCGCTTACACAGCGGAAAGCAAACGTCTACAACACGTTCGAAGACAGTGGTGTGTGCATGTACATGAATCGTTCCTGTTTCGAATGTGCTGTCTTCGAACGTGTGTGTGAACACAACAGTCGATTCTCCTCTTTCTCGTTGCTTCTCGTGCTTGTGCCTACGTTTCCCCAAATTTATGACATAAATTCATCACATAAATTCATTATTGATGATAAATCAAAGTTATTTTAAGCTCTGCTATTGACTAAATTCAGTTGAAAATGATATTTATTCAATTTATTTAAAAAAACAATTTTTCGATCGTGTTTATAATGGCCACGATTACAGCATTGGTTTAACAGATATTTCACAAAAAGCTCCAGTACCAACGCAATCGAATCAATCTTCCAAGCTTTCAAGAAACTTATCCCATTAAATACAATCAACTGAAAACATTTGGTTTCAAAATGGATGACGATTGTTATATACCACAAAATCATGAGGCTAACATCAATTACGATCCATGGGCACATCAAGATCATTTTGAATATCAACGAAATCCCACACCGTTTATGACACAAAACTGAGAGTAGATTAAGCAATTGAGTAGTTACATTGTATTGAATTGAATTGTCCATTTGAAATGGGGGCGCTGTCTGTGTCTAGAGCTGTCAACGGACAAGAAATTTTGCGAACGTTCGTTCGTTCGTTCGTAAAAATTCATTAATTTTGTTCGTTCGTTCGTTCGTAGCATTTTTTCTGCGAACAAATGTTCGTTCGTTCGTAGCCTTTTTTCTGCGAACAATGTTCGTTCGTTCGCATGTTCGTTCGTTTGTTCGCAAAATAATTTAAAAAATGAAGGTATATGCATAAGGTGGCTCACGTCGATTGTTCCATGCAAAATGTTTGAGAACAACCCCCAGTTTTACTTTTTGGGTCAAGCCAAACATATGTTCAAAATTTCAGATCGATACGACGACTCTAAACCGATTATTCAGAATTTTGGGAAATTTGTCACATTTTTGTGTCTCCAGACGGCATTTCCCGGTCCAAATTAGTTTTCTAAAAGGAATTTATTATTCCTCATAATTTTTTATATCAAGAATACATGATTTTTCATGAAATTTCACATTTTCAATAAAATTCGAATGTCTCAATTTTGCACAAACACAATATTTGTTTTTAATGGTTAAGTAAACACGAAGAGGGAGTAAATTCTTTCCAAATTCCCTTCAGAAAACTCATTTTGACCGAGAAAAACCGTCTGGAGACACAAAAATGTGACAAATTTCTCAACATTCGGAAAAATCGGTTTAGAGCCCTCGTATCGATTTGAAATTTTGAAAATTCGCCCAAAAAATAAAACTGGGGGGTATTCCCAAACCTATTGCATGGAACAATCGACGTGAGCCACCTTATGCATATACCTTCATTTTTTTATTATTTTGCGAACAAACGAACGAACATGCGAACGAACGAACGAACAAAATTGAAATTAATTTTTTTTGCGAACAATGTACGTTCGTTCGTAAAAATTATTTTGTTCGTTCGTTCGTTCGTACATTTAAAAAAAATGCTACGAACGAACGAACGACGTCCGTTGACAGCTCTATCTGTGTCAATAGAACCGTAGCTTTTCATACATTCATTTATAGTATATTGTCGACGTCGTTTGGTGGCTTTCGCGCTCATTCACCAACCGCTTGCAATAGCTTGGTCATTCCCACATATTGAACATTGTTCTTGTACTTTTGTCTCACTGTGTGCATGTGCGTGTATGCGTGAATGCAAATGTTTTGCTATACAAACGGAAATATCAAATCGCAAAAATCATTGTAAATTGCAATTTACTAAAATGACTACTGATTTTTGGGTTAATGTATCCAAAAAAAAGCGGACAACCAACATTAATCTCTTTATTTCCGGCATCGCCAGTGCTTGGGTCGAGTGTGCTCACCCAATCGAACCGAAAAACAGACGATACATTACAACACGTTGTGTACTGTAGTTCGAGTGTATCGAGGAAAACGGAAACAGTTATGTTATATTGCAGTGTGAATTTAGTCCAACAATAGCAACCGAATGGTTACACATGAATTGTTCGCTTTCGGCTCTCATACTTATTCTCTTATTCGCACTATTGCCATATTCATCCAGCGGATTCAGGACCAAACAAGCCCAAGTACATCATCCATCACATGGACCTTAAAAAATGTGTAATTCTAAACTAGTTACCATAATTTTAGCGACTAAAAGGCTGACCGTCGTGAGGAAGAAATTCATAAACAGGATACAAAACTATACAGTACTGTATTGTATTTTATTATTACAATATTATTATTTTTTTTTTTATAAAATCTATTAGAATTTAATCAATTTAAATTTGCGTGAGAAATATGGATATAAAATTGTAAATTTCATAACCAATCAACAACACTTATGCATGGAACGCACTCACTTTTTTTTGAAGAAGAAAATGAATTCAAATTCCACAGTCTGGTGTGAATTCAATAATGTAATAAAACTACTGCTCAATTGCCGGTTAGTCTCACTGTCTACACTATAACAAAGTGGACGAATCCAAACGAGCATATTGTCGTTTTTTCCATTCCGAGATCACAGCCGCTTCTCGACATGTGGCTTTCGAATGAGTTTTTATAATTTATCTGATTCAAGTCAGCTTTTTCCATGTACATTTTTATATCAAGGACACTTCAGAGCAATGACACTACACATAACTCATCGAAGAATCCGAGTTTAAAGTCCATTGAAAGGGAGAAAGAGGAAGAGAGATAGTGAGCGAATGAGTGAGTGAGTGAAAAAAGCATTCGCAATGAACTTGCTTGGATGGTAATCTGATATGATTCATTTTATTCAAGCCACATGAAGAGGAAACAATGAATGATGACGTCTTTGTTTGAAATCCCAACACAGTGAACACAATCATGAATTCAATCATGCTTTAAGTTAATTCATGTTACATGACTAACAATGACAATGCGGAAATGCCGTTTCATAACAAATGAATTTCAAGTAAATATGTGTCAAATAAATTGAAATAATAGTCGCTGTTGAGGTATTTTTAGCGGTTACGAGAGATTTCATACCTCCACGAATGATTGAAACAAATTGTAAATATTCAATTCATGCCTTCACTATTGTGGTTGAAAGTACTAAAATGATGGCGAGTAATTTTACATTTGCTTCTTTTTAGAAATAATATTATAATATGTCAAATTCAGGTGTACCTAAATAAGCATGAATAACCAATTGCCGATTATGTTTTAATGCAGACAATCATTTTGACAGTTCGTCTTGAACACTTTTTTATGCATTCAGTATTTTTCATTTTCCAAATTTATGCATAATCCAGTACAGTCAAATGCTAGGGGCTTATTGCGAATTTTAATTTTTTTTTTCACAGATTTTACCTGTTCACAGAATACGCATTCAACATTCAACAATTCAATTTATATTTGAACGTATTCATATTCAAACCTTGGGAAGTCACCAAATTCAATTGGAATTAAAATAGGTTAATAAGTCGATCTATAGGTCTGGATACGTCACATACAATCGACGCAAGCAAAACGAAACGACGAAGCAGCGTCAAAGACGTGTGCCGCAATTTAAATCCGTATGCACAACTGCCGCATGCCTTTGGCGCTCCTCATAGAGTTCGAATTTGGAGAGTGAAAAAATTCATAAAATTCACCAAAATTCGCCCGCATTCATTTGAATTGTAATAAATTCTTGAAATTTCAGAATATGCTCCAAAAATTGAATGAATTAAAATTCGCCGTTCGCCCCGAAGTCAAATGGATCTATTGTTCCGTCCTCCATATGCGCCGACCAGTTTACTTGTTGAACATTTCCGAGGTCATTGGATGTAAATGACATTTGACATGGGCTCAAGTTACTATAGCGGAAGTAATTTGTTGGCGAAACACGAAGAAAATATAATTACGACTAAAAGAGGATTTCGATAAACCAAAAATATTAACAATTAATTGATCTGCGGCTTGTGGTCAATAGATTTATGCGTTGTGCGGCAAGCCATTAAATAATTGCAATTGGCCACGCTTTTTCTACTCGATAAAAATTGTTTTTTCGCTGTTTGTGCCGTAATTTTGGCGCTGATACATGGATTTTGGATTTTGAATTGATTGAAATATTGCATTTATGCGTTTCTGTTGTTGTTAACACAACAAACCATACTTTTCGTTGAATGCTTACAACATAATCAATACTCTTATATATGTATTTTGATTTCAAACTTCTACTTGGTCTCCTCAGATAGCACCATCTATAATTGGTTATGAGAATGTGATTTGTTTCTATTTATATTTTTTTAATCGACCCATCATAGAGCGCCCCCATTTCAAATGGACTCAATTTGTTCATGTTTCCGCCCTTTGACTTTTTTGCTGCACCAAGAGAACATATCCAATTGCGGTGGGTCAAAATTTGGAATTCCAAATGATTTGCGATGAAATTTACCGTCGAGCAACTTGGCAGAACTTCAACGATAGGAGAATGTCTTGCAATTGTAAGAAGCCGAATCGACTAGTACAATGTGCATCAATCAATAAATTCGATAATAAAATCTCTTCGCATACGGATGTTTTCACGCCAAAATGAATGAGGCACACACAAAGTGCTCACAATTCTCACACTGACAAACCACGGCTCCTGCTCCTAGTCTCATTGCTCACTCTTGCTCTCTATGTACCGTGTTTCACGTAAACAACATTCAACTATGAATAATAGAATGTTACTAAAAGCATTCAAAACTATTTCCAAAGTGGTCTTGTTCCACACGAAATATTTATGATGTAGTTCTGTTGCTTCTTCGTTTGCTGAACTGTCCTCGTTTTTCTGCTCAGCATGTTTTCGATGTGTATTGAAATCGCATCCACAGTTTCATTGTTCAGAGAACGAAAGGAAATGAGAATGTGAAAGAATGTGGCATGTATGATGAAATTGAAGCGCTTTCTTTGTTTTATTCCCGGTGCGAATGACAAAGTATGATGGCACAGGCACGGGCACGGGCACAAACACACACACACACACACACACAAACAAGCGAATGGAAATTCGCGCAGGACGAACATCAGGCAATGCCATGAAAATTATTTATGTGTGATGAGCTTGAGATGTGGAATTGTCAGTGGTTAGAGAGATATTGTTTTAATGCACTACGCCAATGCTTATAGATAGCGAACGCTAAAAATAAGAAAATGTAACTTTGCGACGACATTTTTCGTACCTCTTACGAATATTTGTAAAATGTACGAATCATTTGTGCATAATTTTTGCAATTTTTCGTGGTATACTAAAGTTCTAAGACACAGTAGAGCTGTCAATGAACGTCGTTCGTTCGTTCGTAGCATTTTTTTAAAATGTGCGAACGAACGAAAGTTCGCAAATGTCTTGTTCGTTGACAGCTCTAAAGACACATTCGGAAGTGTCTAAAGTCTACTTTACACAGGATGACAATACTTGGGAGCTCATTAAAACCAAGATTTTTTCATAAATCAATGTACATTTGGTAGCAGTTAATGAGTCTTTTGTATAGTTATTTTAAATATTAAATAGGAATAGAAAGTAGATAATCAATAGACAGTAATAACAGTAGATAAATGGAATAGAATAAAATAAATTAAATGAATAAATTACAATTTAGCAGTCACAGGTAGATTCAATAAATAAATAACAGTTTTAGTCAGTAGTAAGTTTTTTTTATAATGCTATATGAATTTAAAGTAAATTCATAAAACTTGAGTCAGGTATTCTCTCTAGTTTTGATTTGAATTGTTCATGTGGCAAATTGGGATCAATATATAGAGCTGCAAGATTGAAAGCTCTGCACGCCCAATTGAGAGCAGAGTTCATCGCATATTCTGTTCTGCAGAATCTCAATCTGATGGACTTCGGTTTTCTTATGGTTCTCGTTCCGTTGTTGATGTCAATTTGGCTTTTGATTTTTGAGGATTCATACCTTGCCCGTTATAATTTTATGTATGAACATCACACTAAAATTCAATCTTCTTCTGGTCAGTGTTTGAAAACCCAGCAACGTGCATCTTTCGATATAAGGAGGCAATACATAATTGTTTTCAGCTCTATTTGAGAAGTCACCATTTGAAAATCCAAAAAAATGCGTATGTAAAAAATTAGTAATACAGAATATTATTCTTAAATATAGTATATACATTCTGAAAGCACTAATTGGGCACTAAAAACATTCCCATGTTGTTTATGTAGATTTATATGCGGCTCTTTAAATACGTTCGGCAACGACGCCATATCAAGGCGATATTGAAATACACAGTGAACAAAATCCAAGATGACTCCCAGCTTTAGATCATCTAACATGTACCAAATTCCAAAACTAAGGTTCAAAATAACGAATGTTTTTGTGATAATGGGAGCGTTTTTCAGTGTGTATTAATGTTTGTGTGTGCACTGTGCACTGTGCACTGTGTACTGCTATGCTGTTTATGTGCAAAGAAGACAAGCATTCAATTTCGTGCACTTGAATTGAAGAATTGTTATCAATCGGATGGCATACCACTTGCACTTTAAGTTGAAACCTTTTGAAAGAGGTGAATATGAGTTTGTATGTGTCTGTGGTACCATAAAATCACTGAAATGCTCATCATTTTCGTTGGCACACATTGTCGAGAATCCAGGCAATTGACGCATTCTTCATTCTTTGGTTTCGATTGGAATGAATTATCGATGCATTTCATGAATGCTATCGCATCAAATAACAATTGCTAAAGGAAACACACCAACAAAATTAATGGGAGATTTTCAATGGCGAACCAGACCGAATGAAAACTAGTCAAATATAAGCAGAAATACATACACACCCACCACCAAGGGGAGAATCACTTTGAAATAAAAGAGCAATAGTGCACAAATAGCACCATAAAGCAATAACATGTTCGCGAAAGCAATAGTGGGGAGTCAAATTAATAAAAACTAATAGTTGGTAATAGAAGTTGGAATTAGCAATATTTGATATTAGTTTTCACTGAACACTTTTCAGATATAGTATTATAAGTTAATATGCATCACTATTGAAGTCAATTTGTTTGTTTCTTGTACTATTGACTTCTATTAGCCGCTTCTACTTTTACACTGTTGCTATTAGTCGGCTATTGTTGAATGATTTTTAAGTGTCTTGATGAATTACAATTTTTTTTTTGTTGATGAAAATTGAGACTAATAGCAACTAATAAGTAAAAATTGCAGTAATTTCCCCCTTCACGCTCACACTCATAAACACAGACAACCCCATTTAGCATCAACAAACAACAGCGAGCAATCATATGAGATGCACTCAAGCGCTAGACAAACAGTGAATTTGTTACAGTTTGTGGCAATATGTGATAGAGAGATCATTTCATATATCACATCAGCATTGACAGACGCATCGTCATCAAATAAATGGGAGCGAAAATATTTTACAACGAAATCATTTTAATTATTTATAAGTTTTGAACAATTAACGTATTTCCGTGAATATTTCAGCATTTTGTGATGCAATAGAATGCTTTCATTCTCTCAATTCCGGTCCTCTCTCTTTCTCTCGCTCACCATCTATTTAAGCGAAAATGTTACCGAATAAAAGCTGTTTTTTGCTGTCATACGATACGTTTGCAATTTTCGGGTTTTATATGCCCAATTTGAACAATTCAATGTTCAAGCTTCACCAAAGAATACGCTCAATACACTCAAGAGAAATTCTAGATCAAGACTTATGCTGACTTTTGATAATTGTTTGGTGTGTGTATGTCTACTAAAAGGCGCTGATATGATGCTGAATCAAAAACACATATATGTGCGCTTACCATTTAGATTCAATAGCATAAATTCAGCGCCAATTCAGCGTCGTTTTGTATGCAAATCGTAAATGTAGTGGATTATTTGAATACGGCAGCGTCAAATTTAGTATAGAATTTTTCTTCTGTGAGTTCGAATTCAGCTTCACCGCACTTCTACCACCACTTCATTCTCCGCACAATTTATTTATTTGTATTTGCATTTGTATTTGTATATTTGTATTTATATTGGCCATGTGTTTTTTTTAGAATGGTTTTCATTTTTTGCATAAAATCTTCCTTTATTTATTTAATATGGTTGTATTTTGTTGGTTCACTGGCTGACCTGCTCGCTACTTGTTCGTCGCTGCAATGCTCCTATTGAGCCAAAATAAAACATATGTTTCATTTGATGTATTTGCAATTATCAATGGTGTACAGAGAGCGAATACATACAGAAAATACTGTTTAAACTGGTGCAAATGATTCATTTGCCCAAGCAAGGAGTATTTGTATGAAATTTTTGAATTATTTTGGCGCCGAATTCTACTCAGCGCTATCAAATATCATATCTAGTAGATATTATCTACCAACTAAATTTAGTTCCATTTCACTTTTGGCAATAAAAAATTAATGGATTGATAAGTATTTGAAGGGAAATTACATCCCCATGTTGTTTATGTAGATTTATATGCGGCTCTTCAAATACGTTTGACTACGACGCCATCTCATGGCGAATTTCTCAGTGCTATTGAAATACACAGTGAACAAAATTGCGTATTCAATAGTACTGAATAATTCTGTGTAGTGTTCAAAGATATAACACAGTGACGGAGAAATTACTTCAAAAAATTCTACACTATTCGTGTAACGTATATTGATCGCTGCTTTGCACATACAAATACGGTCCGGTTGCATTTGCCCATTCTCTTTTCCATTGTTTTTATCCATATTTCTATCGCTATTGATTCCGTTTGTGTACACATTTGTTTGCTGGTTCATTTTGTGTGTAATTCCAATCGAAAGCTTCTGCAGTTGCACCACCATCACCACCAGCAACAACGAAAACTTCATCTATTTATCGCTGGATCAGTTGTTAATTGTTGTTTTCCGATTGTTTTTCAATTTAATCAAATACTCATTCGTCTTTCTCCCCCTCATGTTTATTGTCCTGTCGTTCATTCTATTCTCAAGATCCATTATTGGACATGATCACTTCCAATGTTCAAATACATTTCAATGACTTTTTATCCACTTCATTCATTTTCCAATTGAAATAAAATAAAATAAAATAAATAAAACAAATAAAAAAATGCAATCCCAAATGAAAATCGACAACAACAAAATTTTTGAACAACAAATCTTCGTTGTAAATCTCAATGTGGGGAAGTGACGCTTGTTTCGTTCTCTGCTTTGTGCGATATTCTGTGTGAATGAACTTCATTGCACATAAAAGATCGATAGAATTCATTGACATTGCTTTCTATTGAAAGTAGTATTTTGGTGGAATTAAATTTTGATGAAATCATTGAAATATTTGTGAATGCAAAACGCAGAAGAACACCTATTTGAATGAACTTAGCTAGGAATTTAGTATAAGTCCTTGAAGATTCCACTATTTATACAAATAAAATGAATGATCCAAATGTGTAATATTTGTTTTTTTTTTTAATTCTTCCGCATTTCTTTTTTTTTGTTCGTTTTTCTCTCTTTTTAATTTTGTTTCTGCCTCGGTGGCCGGGGCCTTCAAAGGGACTTTAAGGCGGTTGCCTCCAGGTAGAAGTGTTACTTATTTATTTATCACATGCACGGTATGAGCTATATGACATGCAACACTTGGGAATAGTGCTAGTGTGAAATCGCTCACCTGAGACACAATGCACTATTTTATTATTGTTGATTACGATTCGTTGGGATTTCACCACGTTACCTTTATACATTGTCATTGACGGCTCGTGGTCAAGGTTTTTAGCTTGGATTAAAAATATGGGATTTCAGATTTTATCAAATTCTAACTGCACTAATTTCATCGACATTCAAATGTAGCCCGAGATATTAACTTACAAATGAGTATTAGTGCACTAGACATGTCTAGTAACTAGTCGATTATAATGGGCATTTTGAGCATTTATTTTTGATGCAATGTTTCATGTTTTAGTAAGAAATAGGCAAAAAAATGCTGTATAATAGCTGATTATCTGAAAACTGAATGAATCTCTAAAAGTTTAATTTAAATTCAATTATACTTTTATTGAAGAAGAAACCAATATAGCGTTAGTTGAAAATTTATGAAAAGTGTTGCAAATGCGAGGCTATATCATTTTTGGACTGTCACTTGTGTCTGTTTCAATGTCATTCAAAGTAGTAGGTTGTCTGCTGTGTGGGTTTGTCATACGTCTTAAGACCGTGAAGTGAACCCTGAGATATAAATAATACCGTCTGTTGCCAACAGTATTACTATTACTTGAAATATTTACATAAAAGTATTTCCACAGCAATAATTACACTCAATCGAGCATTACGGCAATCCGGCAAAATTGATAACAGGTTCGAATTTCTGGCTGCACGTAGCAATTATATGAATATGAAAAGTAATGTATTTGGTCCGATTTCATTCACTTTAAAACTTTATTCCATGCCGTAAAAGTGCATAACCGCGGTTTAAAATTTACGTTGCCGACGTTTGAATTAAACTCTCGACATTTGGTTTCATTTCATGCATTCTCATTCGTTTCGTAAAATGTTTCCATGAATGGTTTTGAAGACAGTGAATGTGACAACAACTAAGAACTAAGAAGTGAGTGGTAAGGCGGTGGAAGTCCATTTGAATCCATTATATTCAACGGATTTTGTTCCGAAAGATAGCGCGACGAAGCAGACAGTCGTAGCATCCAATGTTGAAAACTGAATAATCTTGTTACTCCTTAATTTATCCAAACAATAAATTACACCATATTCGCAATCTCGTGTGGCCAGGTAAGAATGTTTATTCGCATGAGAACAGCATCCGCAGCACCAACAGACACAATGGAATTTTTCGGTCGCTTCTTCCATTTCCTCACACACACACGACCCAGTAAGCGCTTAAGGTATCGCTTGCCAAATTAATCCATTATTGCAATAATTATGCAGTTAGTTGACATTTATATCGCTCTGTTTTATTATATGTACGAAAACAAAGAATTGGCGTCGCATGAGAAAAAATGATTGATAATAATCACTCGCTCATATTCTCCCCCCATTCTCTGATAGCACGCGATTAACCCCGTATTTAGCATAATTGTTAGTGGCTCAGTGTTATGTCTTATATTCGAATCAGTGGTTTATAAATGAGAATTCGACAAACTTTAGAACTAATGGACAAAGTCCTGGGGCACTCTCAATTTAGTGTGCCAAATATGTGACTGGAGCGCCGTGTACCTATACAAGCAAAACTGTAAATAAATGTCGACCACATTACTCCATACATATAACACGTGCACGTTGCACGTATACATTTTTGACCACCCCATTATGGAGTAACTTAGACAGGCGAAAATATATAATCTGTCAAAGTACTGATGAAATGTACATCACGTGAGGCACATGGCGCGCCAGTCGCGTAAATTTTATGTATGAACTCTTCTAATGGATGCAGTCCAACCTGAAATCTACTTCTTCGATTTCTTTATGATTATTTCCACAAGCCATTCATTTGTTGGAAGCAAAATAAGTTTTTAGTTTTTTTTTTTAAATATGCTGCCCTCTAGTGTACACACACAACAGAAACCAAAAAGATGTTAAAAACCGACACAAAGCCAGAAACTTCGAAAGAAGTTTGCTAATGTGAGCTTTCTTTACTGTGAACTATTGGCCAATTCTGCCTTTTTATAGTCTCGACGTTTTCCACCGCTATAAGCTTTTTCTCTCATTTCTACTCAGTCTTGGATGCCAAATGACATCCGGTTATAGATACTTTACATTTTGTATAAATCGCCTTTTATTAGAAAATGTATTTGTGTCTGTATGTATGTCTGTCTATCTTTTTCTGTGTGTATATTGTGTGTTTATGCGAATTCAAAATCAAAACGGAAAATAGAACAGGAAGAGCAAAAAAGAAGAAACACACAATTGAAGCATCTATTTTGGTTGTGTAAATGCGAAAATGCCATAAACTCAGTGTCACTTTAGCCGTTTGAATAGTTTGCACCACCATGCAATGAAAACTATATGGAAAAACACCACAAACTCAACCAAAATGGGTAAAAATCTTATCGTCAACGATGACGTTAAAAAACTGCAAACGTAAAAAAAATTACCATTTGCATTTGGAAAACTTAGAATGGAAAACGATTTCCGAACTTACGGCTTTAACTACTTTCCACTACTTCTGTTGTGATATTTTGCATGGTGGCTACAACGGTGAGCAATGAAATGCGTATTATCGCGTTGCATCAGACGATAAAAGAGCGACTGAGTGATGAAGCAACGACAACGACAACGACGACGATGAATCCAATATGAATCCTTATATGTGCAGTTTCTCGGAAAATAATTTTCGGTTGCAACTTGGAGCGGAGTGTCACTTAAGTCGAATTGTTCCCATTTATACGTGATTATTACTGAAATGCATAGGTTCTCGAGTAGATGGTCTTCAGGGGGAGGGGTTAGCGAAAAAATTTCTTGGGGATAACATTGAAGAGGGGTTTTTGGTTCCACTCGAATCAAAAATAATAGGGGGTGGAATTTTCGTGAAGTCCATTCTATCTAGTGTAAAGCCGTTTCCTGGGAATTGAAGACCTAAACAAAAGGTCATCAGCTCAGTCTGAGCAAAATCCTCGAAGATTAAGGTAACGATCGCTCAGGGGAGGGGGGGGGGTAATCAGGGGTTTGACTCCGGACCCCTGGTGAGAACCTATGCTAAAAGGGGCTGTTTTCTTGTTTCAAGGAAGTGAGTGTAATTTCAACTTCGTTCATTGCTGAGAGAGGATGAGCCAACGATAAAAATGAAAATAATTTTTCTTTTCATTTCATTATCTCTGTTCGTCAATGCAAGCCGGTGCCAACGCGTCGTTTCTGCAGGATTACAAATAGCACACATTCACATTCAAAATATTTCTAGAAATATTCACGTGCATACGAACACCATGAACATCGAGCGCTGAGCACACTCGGCATAAGCCGAGTTGTGTCAATGCCATTCCAAAATATTCCCCGACTTAACCGAATCGCTACAATTCAAGAGCGTAACGGTTATCATATAATCGTGTATTTCATAATTATTATTTGGGAGATGCCATAGCTTCTGAGTGCTTTCACTGCCGCCAAAGAATCAAATTGAGAGAATCTATTGTAGAAATAGGGCCGAATTTAATTAAATATAAATGTTATTCCAATGCATAAATTAATATAAAATGGAATCAGTCAGTCGGTTGGGTTGGAATGTTTGCATGCACGAATTCTCAACACACACACAGAGACGCATGCGTCATACGCATAGCACAACAATCGTACCTCTGATGCAGCCTGCATTGGCAACGCTTTTGCCTCTGCTGTTGCCACGGTTCGTCTTCACCACATAATTTTGCATTCAAATTCGCTAATCCATTGAAACCACTTCAAAGGAATATGCGAATGAACGCGATTTCATTTCGAGAGCTGAAGAATACACCGGAAACTTTTATACGTTTAGCACAAATGCTAATTATATCGAAACTGGCCAAAACTCCCAACGATATACAACGAGCTTTTATCGAGAATCATTTGCATCGGACGTTGCCAACCCGAACTGATTACGTTAATAAATCGAACGCTAAGTTTCCTGTTTATAGCTATGATAATAGAACCATTTTTCGAATCATTTTGTTTTTTTCAAATAATTTTTCTTTAAAAAAAAACTCCCATTCGAAAACTGTTTGCCAATAATATTCGTGATATTATTTATTCAGATTTTGTAAATTATTATATTTGACGGAACTAGTTTTGCCATCTAATATACGATGATTCTCAATTCATTCCCAGTTGAGTGTTCAATTTTATAGTGAAGTGACTTTTCGCGCAAAAACACTGAAATTGCTCACTTCAATTTTTTTTAGTGTTGAATGAGGTGTTGAACCAGAGTTTTCCCACGTGAAAATCGACAGCTAATTATCAGGCTCCTGACAAGAGTCTGACGTTTAATATGCGCCAAGTACTTCGTAGTGGTGAGAATTTGCAATACTGAAATCTTGGGTCGAATTCGACACATATCTCTGCACATCTTAGACAAATGTGCCGTATTCGACACCAATTGAATTTGTATAAAATAGCGATGTTTCGAGATTGAAAAAAATTGAATGAATAACAATAAATAAAACATTTGAACGCATCTGAACGCGATGAAGAGAATTGAAACAACAAATTTGAAGAATTTGAAGAATTGATCAGATTTTATCTAACCAATAAGATTAGCAAATATCAATGTATTCTATAGAATACATGTAAAGTATATTCTCACCACCGTAAGTACACGGCGCTCCTGCCACATATTTTGGCGCAGTACATCAAGAACGCAGCTTGCTAATTATTCTCTGTGAAACGTAAACGACGGCGGATATAGCACAATAGCACAATGTGGAGAGATAGAGATAGACGTGTGGTAGTGTGATACTCTCTCTCCGCTTTGTGCTATATCCGGCGTTTACGTTTCATAGCGAACAATTCGCTGTCGATTTTCATGTGGGTTGATAGATGAGGCGGTACGGAGTGTAGCCCGGCAAGTTGTCAGTGAAAAGAATGCATTTGATCCTCAAATAACGTGTTGCGCGTTAAAATTGAAAAATCTATTTATTATTATCAATAATATATTTTCTTTGATAAACACAAATGCTCAAGTTGAATTTGTTTTTAATTGAATTATCTGAGCGTAGTAACTTTGAATCATTGAGGTAAAATCAGTCCCAAAAATATAACAAAGCTTTTTGTCAAATTAAAACTTGATCGTGGTCAACCACGAGTATAAATTAAAATAATTGGTGATGTTTTTAAAAAGACGTAAAGTTTCGGGTAAAATAGTTCGGAATTTGTTGTCTCAGAAAAAGGAAACGGTCTACGATGATTCTAAATCATTAATGAGTTTTCTCCTGGTTGTAAAAATCATTTGAACACATACATTCAAGGTCGGAAAAACACACAAATAGATCGAATTTTGTCTCGGGTACAAATTTATAAAATGCAACTGAATCTATGAGTTCAACTCTCTGCATGTACAAGTACATGATGTGAGAGCACAGTTTGTTCAAGTGTATGTGTCGTTATGCGCCAGAAGCGATAAAGCGCTTATTGACTACAATAGAGCCGCACCACCGACACACCCATGCCGGCAAAATGATTCAAGTGTAATTATGTGAGTAATTACTAATTAGAAGATTCGCCGTCTCGTTGAGTAAAGCTTTTCGAATTAAGACAGTCTATTCGGACTCAAGCACCAAGAATAAAATAAAGCAGAAAAAAACACGCACAGTTGGAATGGAGAAATAAAACTAAGTATAATTGAAAAAAAAGTGAATAAGTAACAACGAATGAAATAAATGAACTCATTTTTTGAAAAATGTCTGACTAATATTTTATAACAAAATAGCAAGTAAGCAGAGATACGGTTCTACATTTTCATTGTGAATCTTTATTTTATATCTGATTATTTTGGTGGAAGATACGACTTCTTGTTTTCGATTTCATTTGTTGCGAAGAGAAATTTTCTCATAGCAGTTTTCTTCGATTCAAAGATCCGTAGGTCTCAATCTACGCTGTACATTACTACTTAGAAATTGGATTTAACTCGACTATAATAGAAACAACTGTTTACTGTAAATCTTAATTGAAACCAAATAATCGAGTAAAATGTGCAAAGAATCCAAATTGGATAACGTATTCAATCTGATGCTGAGCCCTTGGTGGCGTGTCTGTTCTACCTCTTTAGTAATAATTCGAAATTCCTTTTACATGAAACAGTTAAACTACTCACAATGTGGCATTTCAATGTGTTCAAAATTAGATTTCAGTTTGCAATGATATTACGTTTGGCATACCATTGAAGATTAGGAGCACACGTAAGCTGCAGACGTCAAAACATTCAACACACGAAATTCCCATAGAGTTTACGTCAACTTGTTTTTTTTTATATTATTTTTATTTTTTGTAAAATGATACCGAGAAAAGTGGTTGGACACAAGTGTACAAACTATTTATACATTATAATGTGTGTTAAAGTACGTCATAAAATCGATGTGACATTTGAAACGTGCGATCAATAAACAGAATTTCAAATGCAAAATTTGTCAAAAATCAAGCAAAATGATTATGGCATTGCAATGCATGCATTGTATTTACTGCATAATGTGAGACATGCTAATGCTAGACGAGTCCTTTGATTATTTCTCTACGTGACAAGAATGTTGTCCCTGCTTTTCCTGTCAATTATTATTATTAAATTTATCATCTAATTGAAGCTTAACAATTTCAAGCCGTTTTTTGAATCGTAATTGTATACATAAAGAGAATTGAAATTCCATTTTACAAATATTTCCCTTAAAATTCACTTGTCAACTGCAAACACATTAAGTTGGAAGCTTTGTGGGTGTGTGCGATGTGCGTGTGTGTTTGCAGCATTTACTGGCCTTTTGATTGCCGATAATTCATACTCATCGATTGATCATTCCCATATAAAATACAATAACATTTTAAAAGACAGTTAAAGACAGCGTCATCACTAATGGACTAAATTCTCACTATCGTTTCTTATTTATTGTTTTAAATGTGTCGGCATCATGATGTACAAAATGTTTGAAGCAGTATAATGCAAACTTGTGTGATACAAGTTGTTTCCAACCGACTCTTATATTGAATTCATAAATTGTCTTAAATTCAAGACACAAGACACTTTGTCAGTAGTTTTATTAATTTCATCCCGTTTCATCCTGTTCTTCGATTGATCAGTGAGGCAATTTTTTGTTTGGATGTGACGATTGAAACCAAAGAACCCTGCTTGACAGTTCACGTAAAACAGAACCAGTTGACATTTCCATTTGATTTACATTGAGACTTGAGCTGAAGTCTGAATGTAAATCAAATGGAAATGTTAAATTGGTAAACATTTGTTCATCGTTCTTTGGTTCTTTACTTTTGCAATATTGAAAACTATGCCATATTCTCTAATTTCAATTTAAGATCTGTTTGTTGCTATGGATCAAATTTTATTCAACATTTTGGCATAAAGAAATTGTTTTTAAATAGAATTGCTTCAAATATACAGTCAAATATATGACAATTTCCAAAAAAAGAAATTTAAATTGAAATGATTAAGCTGAAACCAGCTAAATTTGACAATAATTTCAATTATGCAATCACATTCGTATTTGGCATCAACAACAAAAACCGATTTCCATTTTCAATGTTCTACATTGAACAGAATAAATTTTTGTTTGATTTACGTTGAGTTGAAATTGTTTGGCAGCCGTTTGACTCGATGTATGAATTCACGAGAGAGGGACAAAAAAACTAATTTCACGAGTTCTAAATATAGCAAACTCCATTTTATGTACACAAACAGAAAATGGTGGAAATAATTCATTTTCAGGGATAATTCGTTGCTTTTCCTACTTTAATGACATCGCTCAGTTGAATGCAATCTCTCTCTCTCTCTCATTTGCTCGTGTTCGTGCTCGCTATTCACATGCTACTGAGTGTATATGCAGCGTTTTTAATTTCGTATTCATTTATATTGATTAGGAAAGTTTGTGCACAAAAATTCCCTAATTAAAAACGATAAAATATCAGCATGTTTTCGGTCGCGTGGAATGTACTCGCGTTCGCGAAACCTTTTTAAACCTATACAGAAAAAACGTATCGCGCATGGCGTGTCTCAAATTCCAAATGATGGAATGTGTGAATGAGACCGTGTATATGCCATGTAAAACGGTAGAAACGCAATGATGAAAGTGCTGATAACGATGTTGTGCTGTATGTTGTCTGCATCAGTGATGCCATACTTGAGCAACCGTATTGTAGCAACCAAGAACCGATCGCTGCTGCTGCCATCACACCAACAAGCCTGAATTTATTTGAACTGAGTTACTCTAGGTAGCCTTGTAATGAAACACCGCCACTCGTTTTGGTGCCGTTTGAGCGATGGAAGCAGCATCGTTCTTCCCTGACTTGAATATCAATGCACGAATATAAACAAATACCAAAGTACTTATTTGGCTTGTTCTCTGTGTGCTTGTGCTTGTTAGTGTTGGTGTCTCTCTTTCTCCCCGTGTGTTTGCATTGTGCAAGTCGGAGCAAATTATTTATGAACCTAACAGACATTTGTTGTCTCTCACAACAATTAGTAGGTAAATTACATGGAAATGCGTTTCATTTCTGCTGTGAAAATTATGTGAAAGTGCTCTGTCTCTCGGTCTCTGTTTGCATCTTCCACGTAATTCACATCGTCGCGTAAATCGCGAATAAATTGAATGCAAGAATCGCAGAGGAACTTTAGTTATCGCATTATATCAACGATGCCAAGCTCATGGGCCTTGTCTTCAGTGTTCTTCGTTTCGATGTGTTTGTTTGCATTTGTCACTACTCTGAAAACCAATGTTTGGTTTTTTTAATACTTAAACTGCAACTGCCATTCGATTTCACCACAATTCTAGTGCTAATGTTAGTATGTTAGTATGGTACTAGATCTCCGGGACTCTTACACAAAGTGACTCTTTTCATTTTTTATGGGTTTCATATGATCATATGAATGTCCTGGCGAACCAACCGAGCAACCCAGTTAGTTAAATGGACACGAAATATTTACTAGATTGTTATACTAATAACGCACCATAAGTGCGTCTAATAACAGGTGAAGTTTAATAACAGATATAGTGGCAGTAAAACCCCGAGCATGGGTTTTCAGAGTAATTTTTTGCTGCATTAAAAATATATGGAAACACAAGTTTCCATTTCAATTGATAAGAGAAATACAATTTAAATGCGTCGAATTTTCACTGTAAACGATGAAAAATGTAACTAATGGAACTGCTGCACAATCATTTACACATTGTGACCGTTTTTTGTTGTTGCATGTAGCGGGAATAGGAAATGAGACTCCGTGTAAACTGAAACGCTTAATATCAGAGATGATCAGTAAGCAAAGTGCTTTACCAAATGATGTTAAAACATGTTTCTATTTCTACGAAAAAAATACAATGAAGCTGACCTTTTGGCATCATCTGGATATTATGCAAAAAAATATTCCTTAAAAACAAATAAGCAAAACTTTCATGCAACAAAAATCTATGAGACTATAAAACATAGTTTTAAATTAGAAATGTTTAAATTGAGTTGTACGAAACAGTAACTGATAGCGTTGTTCGTGTGCTTAAGTTGATATGATGCAAACACAAACGATCTTACAAACGACTCTTCTCAGTGTCGTTCGAGTCTCCACTCTTTTTTTTTATTTTCCTATGAATATACGCTTCCTATCAACGATGCCATTGGTGTACAGTAGAGAATATCAAAACTTAGATTTATCATGAATAATAGATACATCGGATGAATCTCAGAAGTGGAGAAATTGGAGAATTGAATCACGGTATATTGAATCGATGTGATCATTTGACGTGATCCGATCTATTTCCCCCGATTTATCCAGATGAATCCATCCGATGGATCCATTATTTATGATGAATTTAAGATTTTATATGCTCTGATGCACTGATGCAACGTGCAACGGTTTGGATGATGTTGGAAGACGAAGAAAAACTCTCGGGTGCTGTTTCTCTCAGTTCATCATCTTTCACGACAATGACAAAGAGGTTCGATTGGCGAAAGCGTAGGTGAAAATGTGTGTTGTTGTTAATTAAGTTTTAATAAACACGTATGAACACACATACACTCATACACACACAGCTCGTCCAACACAAAAGGGCCCAGCTATGCATGTTCAATTTCCTCATGTTGCTTGCAACGACAATGCTCTTGTTTCGCTGTTTTTTTCCTCGTTCACATCCCGCATGGCTCTTTGCATATCAAATTTTTAGCCGTCACTTCCACTCAGTTTCCACTTTACTTCAGCGTAATGCATTTCATATGTCTCTTCATACGGTTTATTTTGCTGTTTTTGTTATTTCAGTTGCTGGTTGTTGTAATTGTTGTTGTTCGTTTGTTTTTTTTTCTTCTCTTTCGTTGGTCGAAAGCTCTTTGAAACTGAACGAAAGCTTATTTGTTGCAGCTGCCTTTTTATATCTCTTTCCATGGGTGGACTCACATTCGCATCCAATGAAATATGGTCGTAAAATAACACACACTTCGATAGTATCTCTAGCAGATTGCTACGATAGAGCCAAATTAAAAGCAAACGAGTCGAACGATCAAGCAACACGATTTGGTTTTAAATAATGCTGACAACGATGATTATGTTAATGGCATGTTATAAAAATGTATACAAAAAATAAAAGCATCTCTCTCATCACATGACGAGATTATTAACGCAGAGAACCTAAAGCAAAACCAACGATTTGAGCGTGCGCGCACTTAAATTGAGATGAAAAAGTAAAAAAGGTGCTACGCATAAGCGAAGTGGTGTTAATATGCATGGCTTTTGATGGTGATGAAAGCTTTGGCTTTAACTTTCAATTTGAGAGAATGATGCTTCCAATCGCACTCTAATCCATACAATATTCATCGGCATTTTGTTCTCTGACCATCGTCACCTCTGAATCACCATCGCTCACACTTCTGTTTAATACAGTTGTTGTTATGCTCGTGCATAGGTATATTAGCACGCTGTATAATTAAAATTAGTTTGTAGATCGTTTAATAACAGCATATTGAAATGAAGCCATCTTCGTTCAAACACTGATTAAAAAATAATCACCGGTACCATCAACGAGGAAAAGTGTTCTAATGAAATAGCAATATTTCAATAGTTATCACATGTTGTAAAAGATTTGTTGCATTGCAAATATTTATGGAATGGACATAAAGTCGCAGGTTTGAACAGTCCCCGGGCCAAAATGGAACGCAGTTCAGCATCAGCGTATACTCTCCACCACTCACGTGTACACAATTTGACGCCAAGCAGCGAAGCATCGCACTCATGCATATTATAACATTCCATTTATTTTCATTTAAGTCGGTATTTTTGCTTTTATTGTGGAAATTTAAATATACATTCGATATAATTGCATCAATTCCATGTAAATGTGCTATGAGAGAGGAGATATAGCGAAGGTAAAAGGAGACGAACGCAAACAGAAAAATCGTATTGAAAACGGGCATCGCGAATATGCAGCGACCATAAACCATACGTATGTCAGGCACACACACAGAAAGCAAGAGAGAAAAAAATATAAATGGAAAAAGTGAACGCGTAAGCATAAAACTTCGTCTCCGGGTCCAGGTCCCAATAAACTCGGCCTTAATGTTTTTATTTGCTATTCCAATAAACATCGCTCCTATTTATCGATATGAGTATAAATGTTTTCAAGCACAGAGAAAAAAACAAAGCAAAAAAAACTGAACGATCCGAAGGTAACAGAAGAGTCGAGAACAGGAATTGCATCAAATAAAGCTGCAAAGCAAAGTACATATCTGAAGCGAGCGGTAATTTTTTCAATCATTGATTTTCTTTTGTACTACGTTACCAACTGCATGCTAGTAAAACGAGGATACATTTCAAATAGGACGAAAAGAGAGCAACAGCAAAAATCCGAGAGAAGAAAACACAGGGGAAACAGAATTCATGAAGAAAAAACTAACGACGTTATGAACACACACACACACACACACACACACACGAACAAAGTTACAAAAATATATACTCTGAATACACACCTCAAAAAAAAATACTGAGAAAATATAAGAATATTCATTTTCCTATGGAAAAAAAACGATAACGACGGCATAAACACGCATATGCGCGCATATCCCATTTTAGCGGTCTAGATGAGAGAATGAGTTAAATACGAGGAACGGTAGAGTGAGTGCGCAAACGAAAAAAAAGCAAATGAAATGTGCAATGGAGAAAATATTGTGTAGCCGAGGTAAAAATGAAGAAGAAATAAACTTGCATATTTCTGTTCCATATTTTTCATGCTAAAGCGATTTTAAATTCATTTTAGCTTTTATACACAATATTTCCTGACATCGCAATTCCCACGATTAGAAACGACTTAAAATATATAGCCGTTTTTGAACGTGACGCATTTGATTTTTTTAAAAAAATGCGAAATGATTAAAAAAAATCCACATCGCACGGGAATAGAAACTAAAACTTCATAAGTTCTATCAAGTGTCCATATTCCGGAAATCATTTAAATAAACTATTTCAAAAAAAATTATGAATTGTTTGAATCAAATCGATAAATGGATAGTATTGTGATTTTTCGATTTATGCTATGAAAATATTCACTTTTCTATTTTGATGATTTTCGGAATTTGGACCGTATTCTGAAGCATGGAGGACTTGACTCTACAACGAAATAAAACTCAATATGTCCAGTGCATTTGATATTGTGAGAAATGTGAAGCAATATTAGACGTGAATTGATTAATTAATTTATAATATTTAAAAAATTACATTGCGTTCAAATTCAAAGACAACTAAGATCTTCGTCTGAAATACTGATGGAAACATTAATGTACATTGTTAAACAAGAAATTTCTTCATTCTCTTTGTTCGTGTGATGTCCCAGTGGTGTATACAGTAGCTACAATATTCGTACATACAAACGGAGAATGCGGCATCAAAAGAGCAACGGTTTTGTAAACGCACATTCGATGACAATTAGTTTTGAATTTCAAAATATAGTTTTTATATTAGAATAAGACCTTTTTTATGCGATTATTATGATTCTTATTTTTGTAAAAAGTTTCTTTGTGTGTGCAACTATAAATAACAATGTGTGCAATACCAAAACCCTTCTAAATCCAACATTTTTCGACGAACAAAAAAAACATGGCAAAATGAATAGGGGAGATGGTGGCTAACCGACTCAAATCGAATTTTGATTCAAATCTGCTACAAAATGATCGCTATTGTCAATAGCCTATTGACAATGCGTAACTTTTGATAGTAGACACTTACGGTGTGCAGGTATGCAGCCTACGTACAAAGAGTTATGGTTAATTTTTAATAATTATGGTCAACCCAACGCACTGTCTGGAATTATCACGCATTCAAGTACAAACTTTAAGTGACTTTTATTCAAAGTGACATACTACGTTTATTTTGAAATGATGAAAACTGGAAAATTCTCTGAAAAATGTTCGAACAAAGTTCGATCAATGGTGAATTGTCCGTGGTTGCGCTCGGACGACAATCTATCTTGGAACATTTAGCGATCTATAAATCGCAGTGGCAAAATTCCAGTTGCACGAAACCCAAAGTTGATGTTGATAAACCAAAGAATATATGAATAGGAAAAAATTAAAAATAACAGTGACATTCAAGCTACTCTATATGTATTGAAATGCGATGTAAATATGCGTCGCGTTGCCGCCAGCCATGGTTTCACATTTCGGATAGAGTCAAACAAATATTTACAAGGCATCTCATAAACTGTTATATTGGATACGTGGCATTCCTGTTCCACTACAAAAAAAATGCATACCTTTTAATGAATCGGTATTGCGAAGTAATTTTTTTTTTTGAATTTCTATGGACACAAAAACACAAAAACACGTAAGCAGAAATGCAAAAAACACATTTACTTTACTACATGGATAAATAATAAGGCAAACAAAACACTAGTGACAGTTTGGCATTTGGTGTTGCCTTTGTTGAGATTTGTCTGATTCGTCGGTTGCCCCCTGCGTCGTTTAGTCACCATCTCCCGTATGCCCTACATTTCATGTCGCGCATAAAAACTAAGCTGAAAGAAAATGATTAGAAGAAATTTTCTAAGCTAAAAATGTAACAAAATGATTGTTAAATATTAGCTTGTTCTTTAAGCATAATACAAGTGTCCGTAGTGTCGAAGTGCCTGCCTTTAGTTGATGGGTTGCCGATAAAATGGTATCGATATAGATAAGTTGGAAGCACCTCTGCATGCCGAACTAAATTTGCGTACGCTAAAATACATCATCGGCTCATGTATTATGCAAAATCTGGCGGCATTTTCTATTTTCCTCATATTTTGTCTCTCTCTGGGTTGTTGTTCGCAAATGTTCAATTTGACCACGTACTTGCACTTTATCGATTTTGTTTTAAACGGTCTACAAAGTGAAACAAAACCAAACCCAAAAATGCACCCAAGGAAATTTTTCACAAAATCAAGACATCAAATATGTTAATAGGAGCAAGTAATGTGGTGTCTTGTTATTGTATCAATAACATTCATATTATAACCGATTTATAATAATATGATAACTTATCACTTATCACTAAGGGAAATGATAAATAAAATTACAAGAATAAGACCTCAGAGAGCCTTATTCCTATTAAAACATTTTTCATTTTATAACAAGTTTCTTTATGTGTGGTATTTTTTGTTACTTTGGATCATAAAGATAGCTACTCCTAACATGCACACTCCATTGGTAAGGTCTTAAACTAGGAGCTCGGCGCTTCAAAATATGGCGCGTATAAATTGCATATAATGAAACAAACATTATCCGCAAAACATCCGCTTTATAAAAATGAAATGACACTATATTGTTAAATCAAATCCTTCCATGAGAAAATAAATAAATTCAATAAAGTACTGGCACTTAAGTAGTATATTAATATATTATATTAAGTAGTGAAAAATATGTTTGGAAACACTGAAAAACCAAATGTTGACAGTTTTTTAGTCAATAGAAAATATGAAAAATAAATCAGGAGATATATGTGCAGGAGAAACCTAATATCATCTCAAGTAGTTTGAGCATTGCAATAATTCACAAAATCATTCATTTAAAATCGAATCGAATTCAATGTATTACGGAAAGAGCACACGTGAGCTAGACTTGAAACCACAAATAGTGGGTGCGTTATAAAAATATATGAAGAGTCATCACTGTATAATACTGTATTTGAAATGTTATTATCGTATTTTTCCGTATGTGATATAAATCGAATTTTGTATTTGTAATGAAGAGACAAAATACGAACAGAAAAAAAGCCGTCCAGCAACGATTGAAATGAAATATTCAGAGTGGGATTTAAAGTGAAGGGAAAACAGTCAAATATCCATATGAGAGATGAATAATCATACGGAAAAATTTAATGTATTTATATGCGTGGCTGAATTAAAATCGAATTCAAATATGAATCAATCATACAGAGAGCCATGACATTTCGTTAACTAAGTTTGTTGCTCGGTTTTATGCTATAATATTTATATGATGGCATGGCAAATGCGCGCCGTGCACTAACAAACAATAATCAAAACAAGGGACACGGCACACCAAAAGGCATGGAAAGCACGAGGGTTAATACACATTGATTGATCTATCAGCGAATTGAAACTTTTTGGTTCTTGCCAGTATTGATGGTGTACGCTGTTGATACATATCGGTAAATATCAACCAACGGATATTTAATACAAACACACAATTTAAAGATAAATTTCCGTTTCATTCTCAGTAATTTAGTAGATTTGTGACCAGGGCTCAGTGCATGAGGCAAATCACCCTGGCAAAATGACAAACTCCGCCATATTGAACCTTAAGCATTGGATCTGATATTCAAGCAGTATTCACTTGCAAACGCTTACATATTGATATACCATTCTTTCACCATTTTTTCACCTTACAAAAATTGAAGATACAAACATTTTTGAGAATAATATATTCCCGAAAATTAATATAAAATGAGCCGAAAAAATATTTCATACTTTTTATGCAGAACCATTTTTGAGAAGTTCATGATTTTCGGCTAGTTTTTTTTTCGTGTTTAGATGCTGCGTCTCTTTTTTCAATGTATTTCAAATGGCAGCTAGGCAGCTGTCGTTAACGTTGTCATATATTTTAGAATATCTCAAAATTTGTACAATGTAGATGTTAAGAATACACTCAACTTTCATCAAAACTTGCATTTAAAACACATTGAAAAGAGAGAGCAAATTTATGAAGAATTTTTTGTCAAATTGGACCCCGGACAAAATGTTAGCACACAGCCTGTGTGGCACAGGATGTAAATGTGTGTTGTGCAAATGCGGTTGATATTTGCTGATTTGGATTTGAAAAGTGTCCAAAGTGCTCACAATCCACACAATCCACACACATGCCAGTACCCACATCAAATACACTGGAATACAGAATACAAAACATAAAAAACAAAACACATTCAAATAATTGTCAATGTGAACCCGCAACAGTCAATCCATTGGCTGCAATATGTGGGTATTCTTATTGAGATACGAGATCACATGATACGCATCATACAAAACAACATTCGATCATCTAACCGAGAATAAAGCGCTTTAATGGTAAACTCAATCGGTAATAAATTACGTGCATCTCTCAAAGCACAAACAATAATCTTTTTGAAATGTTCACCATAGAACGGTTGCCACCCATCTCATTTGCCATCGATTATCGAAAATCTGGTAGAATGACACAGACAGACATAACTGAATATTCTGACTATAGTAAAATTTAACAGCTTGTTTCACATTCGATGTACCCAAATTGCGGATTCCGATATGTTGGCATAAAGACGCCCGATTGATTTTGGAGCCGCCACCAGTATTATAACAAAGGTAGATGCCATAAAGGAATAAAGCAGCAATAACATTCACCTATTCAAATACCGTCTTACTGGTAGTCGCTGATACATTTTATTTATTCGAAAAACATGATGATTATTTATATGTCATCCAGCTGTCGTTTCGTTGAAAGCAAACGGGAAAATCTCTTTTGAATGATTCTCGAGCATATTTGAGGATGCGATCACTCGAGTGAATGAGATTTGTTTAAAACAACAAGTGTTTCCTGTAACAAAATGTGTTATAAAAACAATAAATTTGGGGTTTTCTCTGTCTTACGGTAAGACTAATTCTCAATATGGGAGTATTAAATATGATTTGAAATGGTTTTACTTCCACTGTAGTGGAAGGTTGGTCGTTTGTTTGTTTCGTTGAAACATTGAACATGTGCAAATTGTTTGTAAGACAAAAAGAAAAACTCATTGTAATTGCAATTCTTTATAATGTTGAAAATCATTTGACGAAGCGGAAAATCAAATGCTCGCACATATATCTCCATCGCACGGCGTTTATAGGTTGTTTGGCATTGAATTGTTCGCATGGCAGGTTGGTAGTTTCCACTCAATATGTGAAATGAGCCACTTGTCGAAATGAGCGCGCCAAGTCCGGAAATATTGAATGGAGTTGCCACACATACCTTATCCCGTTTGTGTGCTTGATCTAGCATAAATACGCATTTCCTTCTTCCACTCCAAGTGTGTGTGTGTGTGTGTCATTACAGTGAATGAATAAGCGTGCCATTTCATTATTTTTCAGATGTCATACATTTTCGAAACAAAAATGACACTTGAGACATTTTACGAATGCTCTGAGCACCCATCATCACTGATATATATTTGCGATGCCATTCTTTAAGCTATTCCCTGGGATTTGTTTTAATTATTGTTTTTCTATAAATGTAGTAATATTTGGCTTCTGCTTCGATGACCATTTTCATTTTAAGTCAATTGTGTGCCTCTCACGAAATAATATCCGATCAAATAATCGATTCAAGTGTTTGCTGTCTGTCGCGATGCTCTCGTTATTCTGGCTGATTTTCATGATTTTTCATATCATAATATTTAAAATCGATCAGTTAAATGCTTAGCAACATTTGAGCCAAACATTTTTGAAAGTCAACCGCTTGGAAAATAGAATTTAATGGATGTTGCTCCACATACATCTGAGAACTTTTGATTAAAATTTGTGCGAGGGTATAAATCAAACTGTAATTATGAGGTATCACACATTTGCCATTTCTTTCTTTTTTAATGAATCGAACATCTGATGACAGTTTTCCGGTTTGGATGAGGCGGCAATGTTTAGCTGTGATAGTCGCATCATTTCCGGCAACGAATCTCACGAATCTGTTTTTTTAGCATAATTGCAAAGATAAGATTTTTTATGACAAAAGCAAACTCTTGTGCATAGAATAAGGGGTAATGGACCTAAGCAAATGTAGAAAGCTTCCATGTACAGTACATTCCATATTGTCATCATGGAAAATACGCTTTTCTTAATAGCATCCTATTCAAATATCTCGACCATTCTTTTCGCAAACAATATCCAACATTCAATGCAATGCCATTGATGAGATTGAGCACATTGAAAGTATCAGCACGTTGTCACTGAATCCAGGGCGTTCACACACAACTTTTCTGATTGCTTGGCATTTGTAAGGTTACAGGTAAATGAGAGCAATTTGAATATGTGATTGCATAATATGACCTATTAACAGTTGAATGGCATCTGCCACGTGAATGATGAACGCAAATAAAGTTGAATGCGCGCTGCTCCATCTGATTGGCTGTTTCGGCTGCCCCAACTTCTCGTCCTGCGAGTTGGTTTAATGGTTGACTTTTATCCTTTCAATATACCGCATCTGAAAAGTCTTTTCAAAATCTCGTGAATAAAACGTGAACGAAGCTGTATTCGATACGAAAATGTTGAATATTGTTCACAGCACAAACAACAAGCACACTTAAGAAAGTAATGCGTATTTAAATCGCGCTTTCAATTCTAATATAACCATTGTCGGTAGACTATACCGTAGTTGTAGACACAGTCAAACGGCACACAATAAATAGTTGACGAGTACTGTCGTTTGATATCTCTGTATCTGTATCAATGCTTACGACTCAACAAACGTAAATATCTAATCAGACAAAACGATGAAACACCTGTTTCAAGCATCGTTTTCGGGCAATACCGTTGAACATTTATTTTGTCCACATGGCGATAAATTGGGGATAAAAAGAAGGAACTACAGCAATGGCAAACAGAAAGCAGCAGCGACAACAACTGTTTTAAAATGGAACAATACACACACAAAAAAGGGACTGAGATGAATGCAAGAAGAAGAGAGATGGAATGAGATAAGCTTGAGCAACACAGCATCCTTTCATGATAATTGCAAAAGAATTATAACGTCGTAATTTTTAGAGCAGAAATTAATTACATATTAAAGCTATGTGCGGTGCATTGTGCACACACACACACACACACACGGTGTGTTCGGTCGGTTCGCGTTTTAATAGATGCAATACACATTTCTGTGTTTTTCTTTCTTCCTTCATTCTTTTTTTCCTTTTCTCTTTTTCTCGACATAAAAAAAAGGTTGCTATTCATACATGGTCGAGGTCCAAAAGCCAGGATGGGGGGGGGGGGGGGTTAAATTGACAAAACGTCTCGATCAAGAGGTCTTGATAATTTCAAGCATTCGGCGATTTCGGGATGTAGTAGGAAACGATCAACACCTTTTTTTTTCAATCAAGCTCAGAGATGCTCAGAGATGGGGGTGGGTGGTGCTTTTCTCTGTGCATGTCATATTTTGTTTTTGTATTTCATTTCAGTTGCCATTGCCTGCCTCTGTGTGTTAAAAATATTCACTCTTTCGGCCTCAGCTACTCCATAAAATGCCGTATAAAAATCGTGTGCAAACATTTTATTCTTGGCTGGTCGTTGGCTCCTTCACATTCACTTTTACTGTTGTGTTTTTTCCTTACTTAATTATTGTTGCTGTGTTATTACGGTGGTAGTTATTGTTTATAGCTTTTAAACGCCTCTTCTTCGCTCGTTATATCGAACGAAATTGCGGGAGATGTAGGTTAAGATGCATCGCCGAGGCAGAAAAACATTTTGTATGAGAAAGAGTGCAGAAAATATGGAGAGGCTTTAACTAGTTGGGAGTGAGTGAAAAAAAAGATTGAAAGAGAAAGAGAAAGAGAAAGAGAAAGAAAAAGAGAAAGAGAAAGAGAAAGAGAAAGAGAAAGAGAGAGAGAGAGAGAGAGAGAGAGATAAATAGAGAGAGAGATAAAGAGGCGAAAGAGGGGGAGAGATGAGGAAAAGGGACAAAATCTTAAGAGTGGCGACTCAACCGTCAGTCGAGGACTCTCGAGCATTTCGATATGACAAACAACCTGCATTTTCATTTCTCACTCGCTGTTTTTATTTTTTTATTCAAGTGCGCGCCAGCATACGCACGCACACATATATTTTAACTATTGAATTGCAGCAGTAAGAAAAATAAAAGCATTTCATTTGTACGGCGCATCAGGCTCTCAATAAAGGTACTTGAATTCTGGAGATACAAACACACATACATATACACAACTAACTAAAATGTGAAGAAACGGAAGGAAAAAATAAGCATTGAGAATCGTGCATTTGTCATTTAATTCTTCTGAGAATGGTTACCGTGAGGGCGCGGTCATGCGGATAACCATCGTCGTTTTTATCACATCACATTATCGTTATTAAAACTGGATATAAGTTTTCATCTGGTTTTTTTTCGCACTCTCACGTTCTCCTCCATTCTTTCTGGTGTTCGTCATGTGTGCATGGTCGAAATTCGACTTATGGTTTTCATTTTATTTTATTTTAAATTCATCTAGTCAAATGGAAATTTGAATCTATTAACCAATTTCAAATAATCACATGACTCAAATCTTATTCACCCGAAAAATCCCTCAAAATGGCACAAAGTCATCCATATCATTTAGTAGAACATTTTCAAAAAAAAAACACACACAAAAAATAAAATCTAACGCAACAAAAAACACGAACCAAGAAAAATTGGTGCTGTAACATGTTCAAGAGATGCTCAAACATTTATGCTTTGATGGGCATAATTATGTATTCAAGTATCTTTTTGAAAATTCATTTTAATGTCATAAAGACTTTTGCTAAATATGTAACGCTTGATCGCCGTACCATGTGATTTTACCCGTTTTGTGTGCGCCCAAATTCGGTTAGATTCGTGGAAATTTGTGTACAACCCGCATTTTGCACGCGGCTAAAATATTTTCACCGACACTGATACTCTCTCTGTGTGTGTGCGTTTCACGTAGATGAACGAAGCGCATTAAATAGATTGAATGCAACATCATACAAAAATACAAAACCGGCTATAAACGTTCTTAAAAATACTTAACAATTTCCATTAAAAAATTTTTGGTTTCAAATTTTCCGCAATTTGCCTCATCTAAATCAAATTAAATTTGCTCTTCTGTTTTTTTATTTTTCGTTTTCATGGGCGAGCGAGAGATTCATTTAAATTCATTTAATTGAACCTGGCTCCAATACCATCGAGCTAGCCTCAATTCATCACTCGTTGCGGCTGCAATTTCATCAGCGAATGAAAGGTTTTGAACTGGCTTTTGCACGGAACACTGCACGCATCAATTCACAAATGCGTATATATACTTTGTTTACTTCACTTTGTTCAAGCATTCGCAAATGCAATTTAATCAAGTAATATTAATATTTTGTTGAATGGTGAGCGAGCGACCGACCGACCGACCAACCGACCGACCGACCGAGAGAGAGAGAGAGAGAGAGAGAGACGGGTTGCTTGGCCGGTCAAAGAAGTGGATCAGCTTGTAATGGTTGTTTTGTTCGGTCGGTGTATTTACTGCACTTTAACTTGCCTGCCTAGTTTGCGTTTACATTTGACGAATAGGCTTTTTATGTGAGTGTTTGTGTGTGAGTGTGTGTGTGTGTTCGTTTGTTACTTGCTGACTCGGCTTGAATTGAAAATGCTATAGCGCATACTTAGAGTTAGCAAGCGATTGTTTGATCGAGAGAAACTCATGAAAGGGAATCGTTCATACATTACATTTGGTGGCCAGCTGGCTAGTCGTTAGCTAATCGAATCGACCTGCTTCGATGCCATGCTGTTGTCAGTTTTCCCGTTTTACATCATATCGGATGGTACAGGCTAGAATGAGACCATGCTTTCCGGCTGCATTTGAGTAAATTTTATACCATTTTGGCATTTATTTGATCAAGACAACATTTTGTCAATATTTGAATTAAACTGAAAGAAGGAACAATTTCTGTGAATGTTTCGATATGTGTGTGGCACCCTCGTCTATTTGGATTCGGCTTACTGACCGTCTCACATGTTACAGTTTATGCACACAAAGACGTTTCATAAAGCACGCACTTTCAACACAAACAATGGCACAACGGAACGATATGAAGCGGATTTACATTGTAAACCAAACAAAATTGCAATAGCACTTGGCATTTCGTAACGGGTCTCAATGGTGTCGAACAAGAGAAACAGCCGTCATCAATGGATATGTGGGTGCAAGAATTCGTGATTTCGACCAAACGCGCGCTTTCGCCCTCAGAGAGAGAGAGAGAGAGAGAGAGAGAGAGAGAGAGAGAGAGAGCGGGCGAAGGACAAGCATGTGAGCTCTTGCACTCACGATTCAACATTCAAACACGTACAATTATTAGGGCGTTAAATTATTGACTTATCTATCGCAGAAAGGAGTTTGATCTTCGGTTTCAATTAAATAGAAATTGTTTGCTTTCGTAAAACCGAGTATTCCATTAATACTTTGGGTTATACTAATAACAACAGCCGATGTAACTGTTTTGATCTATTCAATTCGTTGTTCAGCCTTCGATATCAGGCAGCAAACCAACACCATTCAACAAACGTTTCAAATTGGTAACGCCATAACCGTCGTTCAAACGCCATACAAAACAAACAAAATTAAGCATAAAATCGACAAACATTACTCACGTAACGCACCGTACACACATTTCAACCACCACTAATAAATCGCATAGAATCGCTATAGTGACTCTGATTTATAAACATAGTTACAGGTCGTTCGATAATAAAAATTCAAATTTATCAGGGCTCTAGTTGATTCGATAACAATGGATTTACGGTGCGGCACGCAAGTTCGAATGTTCGATACTCGTCACACCGACCCAATAAATAATCTCAAGATGAACGAATGCAAAGAATAAACAAATCTTATCATACGAACTAACAGAGGCAACAGAACCAAAGGATAATCGGCCTGTATATATAGGATATGTCTGTTTGAAATGTTCGCATCGGTAACATTGTTCAAGCCTAAACACTTTCTAATTAAAACATCCTAATTAAAAAATATGGGATTTGAAAATATTCCGAATAGTTTGATTACAGAGTCAAAAACATGTAGAGGGGGTTAAAGTTTCTCAAAATCTGTTCATTTTTTAGTTAGAAATTGGTATGTTGTTGCAAGCCATGGCTGGTTCATTGTTTATTTTTGACTTTTCGATCCGGACTTTCCAAATACTAGAAATCCTATTAATTAGTAATAATTGTTGTTTATTCTCGTAAAAACTATTTAAGACACTCGTGATTTAGACATAAACGAAATGATGGTGCGCAGAATAGATTACAGTCGTATGCTTCACAACGTACTTACGTTCAGCAACGTTCGAAACAATGCGGCAACATCAACTGATACTTGAAATGCCGTTAATAAATTGCCAGCGTCGAAAATAACGGCAATACATTAAGCTCAACGGTATTTATCAATCGGTAAACCACTTTATGATGAACATAAATTAATCGCGTTTGTGCGTTGCTGTGTGTGCATTTTTTGTTCTTCCTCCACTTTTTGCGATTGCGAGGCAAGAAAGAGTGCGAATGCGAATGCGATTTCTTTTGGTTGCAAGTCAACATGATATTTATATAGAGAGTCTGTTATTCGTTGGCCCTTGTTTAGCGTTCGATATATACGCTGCCAGCATCATATTGGGACTTGGGGTGTTCACTCGTTTGGGGGAGTTTTTTTTTCTGCGTCTCTTTCTTTATATCTTCAATCATGCTCTATTGCTGTAATTAGAAGTGTGCTCCAGCTCTCGCTATGTGTTGTGGCTGCACAGCGGTGATATACTTGCATTTAATGATGAACAAGTAGATTAATTAGACGTGCTAACGCCGAACATTTGTATAAATTTTTCGGCATGAATACAGTTTTTGCAAGAGTTTTTACCAAATGCGGCGTAAGGGCATTTATATATGTGTGTGTTTGGCTGTGTATGAACCTTCATCGGAACATGATAGCTGGCAAAAGAGTTGTTTTTTGGGGGGAAGATTGAAGCAGCTCATTTCCAATCCATAGTCATTTTCATACGAAACAATGCAAAGAATTTTCGTTTTTCACGATTTTCTTTCGATGTTTGCACGGACTAGTATTCTGAGAATACATGAGAATACAGATACAGACAAGGTAAAGAGAGATAGACAGAGAACGAGTGGCACAAATGGATAGAGACGTTGGCTGAAAAAATAAAAACGTAAAACGCATCAGAGAAAAAGAATTATTTCTTATTTGTTGGACATTGCACAATGTGTGCACAACGAACCGGAAACAGTCAATGGCATCGCAGTAACACGAAAGTAGAAACAGTAACCAGCAAAACAGCATCATCTTGGCTAAAGGAAAGTGAAATGAGATCTTCAGGCCGACAAGAGAAAATTTAATTCTTTTGTTACCGACGAAAAAGCAACGAGTGCTAAGCAAACCAGTTAGTGGTTGTCTGGTCAAAATGATACATATTGAAACGAAAAATGCGAAAAAAAGAAGTATTTGTGGTTTCATGTGATCGTGTTAGAATCTTCAAATCTTCAAAAACTTAGTGAAGATGGTAGCAAGCCTTGATGCTCAAAACATGAGACAAAACCGAAATTGAACCAGTCAGTTGTCTATTCGAGAGTGCAAAGATGAAACTATCGTACCGCATAAATATTCGTAAAATCATTTACGAATATCCTCTAATTAATCAGCTTAAGTCGACTTGGGCGATCCAGACACTGGATCTATTCGCCTGACTCTCGTTGAAAGACCCTGACTCATATTGTATTCGCACACACGGACACAAAAGGATGAACGGAAGGACAGACGATGGCGACGTGCATACATTGATTTAATTACAGACATGAAAACGCATGAAAACATCATCTTCTCAGCATTGCAGAAAATTACTTTCAAAAAGTACTTTAATTAGATTTCTCGTTCAAAACTCGGTGTATACATTTTTTTTCTTCATTCATGGGCAACATTTTATTGAGTGTTTCTCTTTTTTATATGTATGTTGTGAATGTGTGTGTGTCTCAATAAATTATGCACGATTCAAGCAGCACGTAGTCGAATGTTGTACATATAAGACGATAGATTTTTTTGCGGTTCTTAAGCGGTGGTATTTGGTGAGGGCACTTTCTTCCCTTGTCTAGCTCAGTCGAGTTTTGTCTTGTCTATAAACCGTAGTCCGAATGATTCATGACACAAGCAGAGTTGTCTCTCTGTTTGTCAAGTTGAATCTCATGATTTTTATTTCCAAGGGGATCTGAAAATCAATTGCATTAATGCAGAGTATTGCTTTTTGTGGTTGACATTACATGGTTGCTCCGTTACGAAAATTGGATTTCGAAAAACTATACGCAAATGAATAAAAATTAGCCGCAACGCTTCACTAAGAATGATCACAACCGTGCGTTTTTCGCATACGATAATAGTTAAATTAACTACAGAAAAAATCATACAATTGCGTCAAACTTCAATAGAATCTTGCGAAAAGGAGAAACAAAAAGAAGAAAAAGAAAAAGAAATAAAAATGTAGGAAAAGAAATCCCGGGCTGTGTGTCTTGATTGTGAATTGGCCCAAACGTGCAATGCATTATGTTAAATCCAATCGAACAATATAATATGGCAAAAAAGAAGAAGTAACTACATGAAATTATATTATTTCCCATTATTGTGATAATCCTTACAGTCTAGGACAAAATCCCGGCCTCCCCCGAAAATGTAACTTTTTGCAATTTTCGTCTCTTTATCGCATATCGTGTCGCTATTATGTTCATTGTTTTCGAGACGATGCCTCATATTATATACGAATGCTTTGTAATATTACCGCGAGCGCGCTCGTCGCATGGACACAATGATTTTTGCCAACAATTTATACGCGCGCGTGTTCACCATTATATGGGCCTGTCTTTCTCCCATTCTGCAAACTGTCTATGTTCACTTCACGTCCAGTGATAACCGCTTCTGAAAATTGCAAGCATTCACAAATACAAAGCAACCGAATGAACGAACGGACGAACGAACGAACGAATGAATCAAGCCAGTTCGGCCGGCAAAATGAGACAGTAGAAGAAAGTGAGATAGAAGAGAAAATGCGATAACGTGTTTTGTCCTCTCTATTTATTATTTTATTTTATCATCGTCACACCATCATCTATAAATATTTATGTGGATCATATAATATTTATGTTCAGTTGGGCATGCATGCGTGAGACCGTGGCCTGTAGACTTGGGGAAAGGACCAGCATTCTCGCTCACTCTGTGCTATTCACCAGTCACATTTTTACTCAATCAACACTCTACTATTATGCTATTGTAGCTCATTTGAATGTACGGTACATATTGAATAAATACACACACACACACACACAACAGGTTCTTCGCAGTCACTCTGATAAACAAAAGCAAACGAAATTTATGCAATTAACATAATCTTATCAGAAACCAAACAAAAATCCATTGCGTTCAGATGGTTTACAGGGGCATCGAGCTCGCACATCTTGGTATGTTGTGAATATGACCATGGCTTGGACCATGGTTTCTTTGATTCAATGTGTCTGGCATTAACAATCAGATGGAATTTTCATACATTTGGAAAAACAATGCCATCCCCGACTGGAACGTGAAAAAGAGAGAGAGAGAGGACCAAATAAAAGTGAAAACAATTGATCAATTGCATCTCACGCATTCGATTAGAACCAAGGGGCGATAGCGCTATGTTAGCATTTATGTGATCTTCTTCAAAAATGACACACGCATACAAACGCAAGTGCCGTACGCAGCTCAGTAGCAAAACTCGTTGATATTTCTCGTTTGACATCTCTGTGTATATATAAGAGAAGAAGAAAACACGACATTGACAGCAATGTTAAGTTATATGGAGCTATAACCGGATGATTAGAACACATTCCTTTTGATAATTTTATTCCGATAGTCTCTGTAGACTCTGTAGACCTGCTCGCCAATCCAATGTATGTGACTAAAATGACCATTAAAAATATCATATACATTTGTTTTTACATTTTAATGCATAATAATAGCTAAACAATAATGAGACATGTGTGTTACACGATTTGGTACGACGCTGCAAAAAATTGCTTGCATCATCAATCGTGAATTTCGATGGACAATTTTATTTTAATTTGGTTTTGAAAAATATGCGTCTAGATTTCGCATAAAAATGAAAATGATGTAATTCATCAACATCTAAAATTATATCAAGTTCGACGAATCAAGAGTCTCATTTTGATTTGATTCATTGAAATTAAACAGGCCCGTTCCCACGTTATCTTTCACCTTATTTAGACCTCTTTTGATTAAATTTTAAGAAATTCATAAATGTTCAATATTTTGATTAATTCTTTTTTCTATTCTCTTGTTTGTTCCAGGTAAGAGACTTGTTTTATGAAATGGCAATATTGAACATGGGAACTTGAGATGAGTACTCGTTCACATCCATTTGGCCATCTTACAGTCGAAATCTTTGAATACACAAATCTGGATATGAAACAACAACCGCAACAACCGTGAGTGTTTTTGAAAAGCGAGTGGAAAACTGAGGACGTGTACTGAACGACGCGTAAGAATATAGCTAAAAGTGGGACATTAAGTCCAGATTCATCATGATTTTCCATTATGAACAGATGAAAAGATGAACAGATGAGACAATTAATAAATTTGATATTATTTCTCTGTTGATGTCCTTCATCAAATGAAATAATCGATAAGCCATCATCCAATGAGCAAATATGATAAATTAAAATGAGTGTAATAGTTAATTGAAGAGACATAATTAAATTATTCATAATATTTAATTCAGGAAACGAATTTTCAGTTGTTATTCGATCGAATTTAATTTCCGGTGTGATATTTTGATCAATGGCTTTTACAATATGAAATGTGAACTGTTAGACTTTCAATGTTTCCGAGTTAACATTTTTGTCGCGCTTTCGTTCAAATGATTCATTAGATGATTTGAATAAAATATTTGTTTGTGATTGACTTCATACGTAATTCAAAAGTGATTCGTTTAATCAATGAGACAAACTATCTGTTTATGTTATACGCAAAGCGTTGACGTCGTATCTAACAGCGTCGCCTTGGAACGCACACATCAAATCGTGCAAAAATACTACTTCACATTTCAATTGAAATAATTCCTGTCCATTGATAATAATAATGAAATAGTTTAACATTTTTTAGACAGAAGGTATGATACAAATATAATGAAACGATACGAAAAGAAATTATTTAATATGCATAAAATAAATTTTTTGATAATGTTTATGTTGAATCGCTCCACGTGGCTTACACAGTTTCATGTTTTATTGCACACAAAAAAATCTATGACTAAAATATCAATATTTTGCTCCATACATGAACAAAATATAGGAGCACTCCAAACTGGAATAAGTGTGTATTGGTGTACAGCAATACGGTATACAATTCGGATAAATGTCAAACTTCACTTGACATTTATACCGAATTGGTGTAAACCAATATAGATTTATTCCAGTTTGAAATGTTCCTATGTTTTGTTCATGTATGGAGCAGTACATTGATATTTTACTCATAGATTTCTTTGTGTGTGACTCAATAAACCTGGCTCAATATATTTTTTCGACGATGTTCCGATGTTAAAAAATGATGATAGCTGAAGTTGAGAGTGACAGCTTTTCATATCAAATCGACGTCGATATTCCATGAGAAACAACGCACAGTGAATATGTTATTGCAGAAACTACAGGTTTTGCGTTTTAAATTTCATCCCTAATGAGCTATAATGCGCTTACATTTGCTAGCAAACCAACAAAATCAACGTCTTTTCTGCTGTTCTATCAGTTTCAATTCCATTTACACTACATTACATTACATTACATTACATTACATTTGATATTGTCCCCTCACTCAATTTCCCGTATGGGTACGAAACCATAGCCTCTCTGCAATGTCTGAGCGTCTCTGAAATTCTATACGTTAAAATATAATGATTTGTGTCCATTTTTGGGTGTGCACTGTGCATTGTATTTAGAAAGTTTGTTTATTGTTGAGAGTCGAACAGAATTAAAGTCAAGAAACATCTGGAAAAATCCTTGACACGCATTTATGTCTTGGGTTAATCCGTCAAGACAGCAATGGTAAATAATGGAAAGAAGAGTGCCTCGTTATGCGATTGGGTTAAGCCATTTCTCTTTTCTTGTTGTGAAGCAACATGATAATAATAAATGTTGCATCCATTTTTGCGTGCCATCCACGACAGCTGCTTATATTCATATATGTGAGTGAGTGAGTGTCTGCGGTTCGGATTGTGGAATGCTGTAACATTTATAAGCGCTCTAAATGTACAATAACACAGATCATTCCATATCTCATATTTCAGTATCATATCCGTTTCTATTGATATCAATCACTCTATTTCATCGCATCGCATCACAAGAGATACATGACCGATTGGAATTCAATCGGCACACGTTTGGTGTACATATTTCAGTTCTTTTTTCTTCAATTTTCGTTAGCATGTTATATGATTTATCAAACGATTTACCAGCATTGCAACGATTAAGAATCGGTTTTCACATTGAACTCCTCCATTTTTTTTGCAGACAAATGTTAGCATTTTGATTATTTAAATCTTTTGATATTTGCGTTACAAAGCAAAAAAGGATTGCAATTGGATTTCAATTTGCCACGCATGACGCTGTCAATTTGCGCTTGAGATTTTATTTGCAATATCAACGTCGAAAAGCGATTCCTTTTTGCAGCTATTATAAGCTTCTGAATGAAGATATTTTTATAATTTTTGAAAGAAAAAAAAGATTCTTCAATTTAGTCTAATTTTGGGTATCACTTGATATTCGAAATGAACCAGAATTAATTTTCCGTGTGTGTGAGAGAGGGGGCGAACTTCTTATTGAGTCTATGAGATAGAATCCTTCTGATTAGAAGCAAATGGTATGTCCTTTTTTTCAAACTCATTCATTGACGATACGAAAATGGAATAATGATTTTTATCTGTATTTTTTTTGTTCTTCACTTGAAAATGAGTTCCAATCAGAAAAAAACGAAGCGCCTACCAGGACGATGCAATATTTTTACCCACTAATCTATTTATGCTAATAAAATAAATGGATCTGGTTACCCGAGCGTCCCATTGTATGGATTTCAAATCACATTTCATAAATTAGGTTTTGTTTCGGTCTAACGAGACCAAATCTATTAGGTAAATACACGATCAAAAAAAAAATCTATATAGAAAGATTTCGATGACACGCGCCACAATAAGAGAGTACGAACAAAAAAAAAATCAATGCGAAACAATAAACGACAAATTGATGACATTCATTCGCTAAGTAAATTCCGTTCTTAATTAATCAGAGCAACGAATAACAACAATGTAGAAAAGGCAACAGAAAAAAAACGAGATGTACGAAAAATGATGATTTCGTTTCATCATGATTGAGTAAATTCAAGTTAACGGCAATGATAATGATGATGTTATATCGAATTAATTAATCAGTTTGATAAGCCACAAAACCACCGCCTCAGCTCTTTTTTGTGTATTCCTTCGACGCTTTTTTATTCTCATTTTAAAAATAATGTTCCCTCCATTTTATTGATTAATCATCAATGATGAACGAACAGTTTTCGCTTGGCTTTATAAATGAATTAAGACGAATTGGCCATTTCTTTTAGCGCAATTTAAATTATTTGAAATTACGCTTGTAATGTTAAGTTGATTTTCCAAGGGCGATATGAAGCACCAATGTTTTCATATTACTTTTTAATTGGTGAAAATCGATCATTATCGGGGTTTTCGCTAAATCACGCAGCTGAAAATTGCACCGTTTCACTAAAAATCTATTTCCAATTAATCATCTCAATGGTCGTTTTGAGCGAATACATTTCTTGTAATATGTGTGCCTTGAATGTTCATATGAAATAAAATGTGAATATTTAAAGCAAAATTATAAAAATATTTCAGTGAATAATGATAAATTGTCTTCGAAACATTGACCACTGATTTATTGTCATGCAAATAATTTAAGGCTCCAAGCAAAAATAATTAAGTTTCCACATTTAAGAATTTGCGGAATTTTTCGATTTCTGATTTGAATTTAAGATCCTCAAAACTGAAGCATGATTCGTACTGTACACAAATGAGAAAATAAATAAATTTGAATATACTTTTTGCAAAAGAATCAAACGGTTCAATTTTATGAGACAAGAATTGAAGCGATGAAACATCATCATCGTTTTGAATGTGTTTACAAGTTCCAGGACACCAACTGAATGCACAATACAGTCGCAATGGGATTTTTTTTTTCAACAAAATATTTTGAATTGAATCGGCAGCGAGAGAACAAAGTTGAGTTCGCAAAAACTCAGCCAACAGATAGACATTTGTAAACATTCACGTAACAAGCTTTTGTGCATGCAGAGAAGTTGCGTCAGGAATTTAAAGTGAGTTTTCTGAAACAAGAACGTTGGGCTGGTTGATGGTGTGTTTTGCTCTAGGTTTTGCCTTTTGTTTCAAAACCACAGTTGTAATGTGAGAACGCGCGAGTAAATGAACGAATGAGCCAATACCATTATCAGCGCCAGAACCAGAGCAAGAGAACCGAGAGTTAGAGTCAGTTTTGATTCATGACAATCACCGAAAAATGGTGACGTGTTTTGCCATCAGCCCAAACACGTGTCATCTTTGAAGATACGAATTTTTCTGAAACAATATAGTCTATTTTTCTCTTTGAGTTCATTGTGATTTCTGCATTTTTGCTCGTCAATTTTTTTTTCTCTCGCTCGCATTTGTTTTGTCTAAAGATGATGATTTTACCACGTTTTTTTACTCTTGTTTCTAATACTAGTAAATAGGAAATATGGTGTGCGTGCACAAAAAAATGAAAATGTGTCACGATAGTCACAGTTGCTGAAGGAGTATATGTATGGTAGAAGAGAAATAATGGTACAATTGCGCTAAACTAAACGAAGGAAAAAATGTGAAAAAACGGAATTCTCGTGAATGTACAACACTTTGATGGAGACACTGGAAGCAGAAAAAAGATGCACCGAATATTTAAATTGCTATCACGCCAATTGTTCAGATCTCAATCAAGATCCTTTGCATGAGAATCATGTCGATGGTGATGGTGGTGGTTTGATGTCGCGGCCGTTTTTCTATTCAATTCGAATGAAAAATGATGGTTGATGGAATGCAACTCTGTACAAATTTTTTGCCAGTATGAACGCTCACATATAAATTCTTTTTTATGGCGATTACATGTAAATCAGTTTCGAGAACAAAACGTTATTAATGACAAATTCGCTCATTGGAAAATTGAACCAGTCAAATGTGGTTCGCAACAACGGCCACGGTTCATGTTCTCTCTTTCTCTCTCTACCACTCGTTGGCTAGATTTATTTTACTCTCTCTCTCTCTTGGTTGCTCTCTTCCTTGGTGTTTGCGTTCGACTGCTTTAATAAATGTGCTGTTCCCTTGATTAAAATTACCAGTTCCAGTAGACCAGCTGTTTTTGGTTTTTAGTGTGCGGCGCAGCCTTTTAATTTACGCTTTCCGTGATACGTTTTTTTCTATATGGCATTCTCATTCTCACTCTTTGTGTTTATGTGTCTGTGTTCGTAACGTGCATTTGATCCTTTTTTAACCAACCCAAGCCCCGTGATTTTTCGTACTCTTTCTATCTCTTTCTCTTTTTCCCTTTTGGTTGTCCGCATCGAATGTAGAATTTGCAGTATTTAATGGTTCAATTGCAAATGAAAGGATGTTTAGTTTGAATATTAAACGAGAAAAAATGGCATCAGTTGTCGGCATCATCATCGATTAATCAGCATAAACGGGTGCTCGTTCTCGTTACGCAAGTCTCCCCATTATTTTGACCGGTACGTATGATTGGCTAGTGGCAGGCAGACAGTAGCTGCGGAAAAGTCGAACATTTCGATAGTAGATGTATGTGTTTGAGTTGTGTGTGTGTGTGTGTGTGTGTGTTTTCTCGCGTACGCTCTCTTATGCGTTGATCGAATGGAAAATTTATTTGGCGTATTAAAGCTGTTCGACGACGTGTTCGACGTGTTTGAATTGGTAAGTCGCGCGTGCAATGTAGCAGAAATGGCCAATTCGAAAATGCGAATAGTAAATTCATTATGTGTAAATTTCAACGAGACGGGAATTATGATTAGCATTTGTTGGCTTTGGCTTTGATTTCGATGGAAATGCATCGTGTCTGTGCCGTTCATTGTGCCTTGTCCCATGTGAGTGAATGAATGTTATGTGTCGCACTGTGTTGTCTGACCACATCGCATTTACCACATATATTCAGTCGTATTAATTTATACATTCACATTAAAGTAATTTCGCAGCCGATTGTTCATTAAACAGCGATGTGTATGAATTTCAATGTAAAATGGAAATGTTTGAAAAGTGTGCGCGCAACTAGTTCATGTTGAATTACTGGCGTGACTGAATTGTGCGAATAATTTGGAATCAGAGCTAAATATTTCAATTCCAATTTGGGTGGCTTTTTTGTTCTGCATCTTAATGCTAAATTGAGCCGACTGACATGGCAATATTTTCCCTTCTAGCCGCAGCTATGCATTCATGTCTATTTTTTGCAAATGGTCGATGGTTATGTTGTTTTTTTTTACTCATTTTATTTTCTATCACGAATGCTATCGTGTCATCGTATTCTTTGTTCCGAAGCGCTCGATATGATAAGCCTGACTCATAATTGCACAATCATTGTTGCGATGATAAAACGTTAATATTGAAAATGTGCGGTGGCGGCCATGGTATTGTGTCTACGATATTCTTTAGCGCTCTATCTCTCTTTCTGATGCGTCGAAACAATACCCTAAGCCCATGTCTACAACCGCTTTCTGTAATGCGTAATTTATTTTTCATTCAATGATTATTCGTATTTCTTTTTCCTTTTTAAATTAAAATCTAATGATCAAGAACGAAAATAATAAATTGCATAAATTCCATGCGATAGTCTTTTGCGCTCTCTCTCTCTCTCTTTCTTTCTTTCTTTCTTTCTTTCTTTCTCTTCATTTTTCCCTCCTGTTCACCGATGCTCAATTCAACATTTTCAATTCTAATATTTTTCTATCTTCATTTTTCATTTTACAACTTGCACAATTTTTCGTTGTTCTGTGGAACCGCTATACTTTCTCGTACGCATCAATATATTGAATTTTCTGAGCGACGCCCCCGTGGAATGAGAGCGAGTAAAAAAGAGCACAAAAGAACGGAACACGATGAATGAAGCTAGTTCAACTGAAATGTGTGGTGATGTGTTTCGGCGTGAGTGTGTGTGACGATGACATCGAACACACACAACCAATGCTCGCGCTGGCCTCCAAGTGCATTTGATTGCATGTCATTTATCAACGATCATCATTTCTCAGCAAAACGATTAAAACGTTTTTGAAAGTAAAGACAGCACAAATAGGGAGCACCCGACCTAAAATGCTGCCGCCTTTTTTTTAAATGCTATTCTAAAGCACTCAACATTCGCTACAAAATATCCATAGTCAGCTCATATGCACACAATACATGCATTCACACATACACACACGCTCACTCATACTTATTTATTCATCATTCATTCGACCTAAAGCAGCTAGATAACGAAATATTTAGCGCAGTTTTGTGGAAAAAAAAACAGCAATAAAATCCTAGGGGTTCTGAGTTGCGCGATTCCCAAAAAAAACTCGCAAAAAATCGTGGGACTCGCAAATTTCAGTATATTTTATATGAAAGTCCACGCAGAGAAAAATATGTTGGTAAATATATATGGTTTGGTGGTATTTTTAATGTCAAAATCATTTTAATACATTAAATTTACCACTTTTGTACAAACATTTTACCGAAGCATCATCGATTCGGACATATTTTGACAAATCGATGATGATAGTTTAAGAAACAGATGGTGCTGTCTATGAAAATGATTGCTATTGGTAAAATGTATGTGTAAAAGTGGTAAATTGAATGTATAAAAATCATTTTGACATTGGAAATACCACCGAACCATATATATTTACCAACCATTTTTTTTCTGTGTACGTTCAAACACTATGCAAGAAATCTAAGCGAGAACGTTCGTTTGAAATTGTATACGATGCAAAACTACAAATGTATTTATACATTTTCGATTATTAAATAAATCAAATAATAATAAATAACAAAACAAAGAGAAACAAGTTTTAACGCAAATATTATTAAATAAAAAAATCTCTTCATTTGTTTTCAACCGTTTGATTATCGATTATCGTTGCCATTATAAAAACGTTTGACACTTCACTTGCAAAACAATGAACTATTAACAATTCTTGGAATTTCAATGCCCAAATTTGAAGTCAATATTGAAAAAATATTTTCTTTCGCCTGAAAATTGTATTTGTCTGTATTTTCCATTTTTTAAATGAAATGTATTAACAAGTGAACAGTTGAAATGATGAACTATTTATGACTGAATTGAAAATACTTCAAAATCTGTTTTTGTCATTTTAAAATCTAATAAATGTCGCTTGGACTCGTATGGACTCGTACAACACGGTATTAATATGCGTAGGACTCGCAGGGACTCGCGGGTCCTACTGTATAACATCATAGGAACTCGCAGGTCTCGCTTTAATACTAAGGGAATTGCAAAAGAATCGTTGGACTTATTTGACACATAAGCCCCTAGATAAAACCATTGTGTATGCTTTGAATGCATAAGTTTTTTAGAGTAGATAAATTTCATCGTCATATTGTACACTACATAAAGTGAACGGAGCACACGCTTTTGACTGTCGATTGGACAGTGTCCAAAACACCAAAATTATGTAATCTAACTAACGACGAGCACTAACGATCTCTATTTAAAGACAAACAAATACGAAATCACCATTCATCATACCAGTTTTTTTCTTGCATTTTACTCTCGTCGATTGCGAAAAATGTTCAATAATCATGGATGAAAATATTTTTTTTTGACAACTCAAGGCAATACCATCGAATGATGCTTGAAATGTCGTGAATGTGACAAAGTTCACTGAAAATCGATTTTTCACGGAACTTAATTCGAAATTTGGATACTCTGTGGTTCGCTATTTTTACGCAGCTTAAATGAAATTGATTTGATCCGGGTCGCTTTGCATGCAGCCCGAATTGACAATTTTTTATTCATCGGTGACGAAGGTGGTGGTGATGGAGGCATCGATGTTGACGGCGATGGCATCGTCGTCGATTAATGCGTTCGTCGTTCAGTGTCATAGCGTGATTTTTTGGTTTTATTTTGAAGATTAATTTGATGGATCAAATGCGATAAAATGCGTTCCTCTAAATTGCGTTTCTACCAATTTATTCGGCACCCAAACACATTTTCATTTCCGCATCACCCTCTTCCGTTCATTCGCTCGTTTTTTCTTTGTTTTAAGATTCCAGCGCACCGTTTACAACGCACACGCTACCCTAGAGACGCTATCGCATCATTCTATCGGCAACGAACCAAACAAATGCAAACGGTTAAAAATTACTTTCACCGGTTTAATCGATGTTGATAAATTTTCGTGTAAGAGCCCGGTGCTATTTTCCCCACTGCTACACAGACAGTCGGTTTGCCTAAGCACATTTACGCTTTTGGTTCCGTTTTATAAATCGGCCACGATGATAAAAAATTTCGTGTTGTTGTATGTATCTTTAACGAGAATTTGAGTCGACAGGTCTCATTGTTATCTGGGGTCTATGTTAGCCTATAACTTGTAAGTTCGTTGTTGTGGTGTCGGTGCCAACGAAGTGTACGGTTGAAAATGATAAAGTATACGTTTAATAGAGAGTGAGTGAGTGAGCAAGAGAGAGACTCTGGTTGATGTTTTATTGTCATGATCTTGCTGCTGCTGTCAATAAATTTGCTCTGAAAGTCATTTGCATGTTCCACTTCGTCTACTATTTTTACCATCTTCAAAAATATACATATCTAGGCTACGATCTCAACTCTCGATATCACTTTTACCTCTTCTTGTGCCGCTATGCTTTCACCTAAAAATTGGCTAAAAATTTTGATGAACACACAAAGAATTTTTTTACAAATATAAGACACCAAGTGTCTTAATATGGAATAAGACACTTTGGCGTCTTATTCTTGTATTTTGCGTCTTAATCCAATAATGTGTTAATGTTTATAATCTATATTATGTATTGAATTTCAAAATAAATCCTATGAATAGAATTAGTTCGACTGCGCCAAGGCATTATGAATATAGACTTCATGCATGATACATTAGACGCATCCATCCAAAGTGTCACCCGCTTCGGAATAGACATAAACGTCAAACTATTGTTATTTATAGATTTTATTGCTCAATATTGACTAAGATGAATTTTTGCTGTTTTCTTTGCGCAAAAACGTTCAATAAAAAATATGAGGCTCTTGATCACCTAAAATCTGACCATCGATTGAAGGATAATGTACAACCGATCAAATGTATAGTAAAAAACTGCGAAAGATCGTACCTAAGTTTCAAATCACTTAGAAAGCACTTGGTTCAATGTGAACAAAATATGATACTGTTGCAAGATGAAGCGCCAATCGCACCAATTCTGTGTGATACAACTCTTGAAAATGAACGTCTGAATCGAGATCGGGTAAATAGGGGCATTTAAAAAAAAGAAACATTTTAATGCTGCTGCATTTTTCACAGGTTTACTCTCCTTTAATATATCAATTTCCTAAACATGATGTGGCAAATCCAGCACACGAAGCAATCGTATACCAGAAAGACAAATCGGAATCAACAATTGCGGTTGAGAAATTTAAGGAGCAATTGGGGGATTTCTCTAAATCAATCCTGAAGCTGAACCTCAAGCAGAAAGATCTGAACACTATGTTCAGTTTAAGTGAAGAATTATTGAATAGCTATAAACAAATCAATGAAGTCTGGTGTGAAACTCATGGCTCTTCGCAATCATTGGATTTAACTTTTGATATTGCCCATCAATATTTGCGCCAATTCAAGTCAAACTACCAACGGAATAAGCACTTTTATTCAAAAGATAATTTCGTGATGCCGGTTGAAAAGGCGATTGGCACTCGGTGGGAATTGAAAAAAATTAAAGTTGGTGGACGAATTATTCGTGTGCCAAAATTGATTCAGTGTACCATGCAATACATTCCAATTCTAAATACTTTAAAGTCATTATTCTCATGCGAAAGATTTTGCGAAATGTATTTCAAACATAATGAGAAGGATCGATCGAATACAGTCGGGTATGACGGTTCAAAGTCTTATACATGTTTCGATTCTGGAAGTGTATTCCATAGTAAAGAGTTTTTCAAATCGAACCCAGATTGTTTGAAGCTTCAAATTGCTGTAGATGATTTAGAAATCTGTAATCCCTTACAGTCAAAGTCCAACCACCACAAAGTTTGTGCTGTCTACTTATCAATACATAATATTCCGGCACAGTTTCAATCAAAGCTAAAAAATATATATCTTGTGTGCCTATGTAATACAGATGATTTGAAATCAAAACAAACCGACATTAACAATATTTGGCAACTGATTTATGACGAGATCAGCATATTAGAAGTTGAAGGAATTAATGCTTACGATGGTAAAAATATTAAAGGAACTTTGATTCACACACCTTCCGACAACTTGGGCGCAAATAATTGTTTCGGCTATTCTGGAAGCTTCGCTTCTCTCAAGTACTGCCGTTTTTGCTTGCAATCAAAAACAGATTGTCAAAGCATCACTCGTGAATCGGACTGTACTTTGAGGACTATTGAAAATTACGAGGAGAGCTTAGACATCATTGCTGATTCAGAGCACGTGATTTATGACGATACAAATGGTGTTAGATTCTATTGCGTTCTATCTAATCTAGAACATTTTCATATAGTTCAGAATGCAACGGTCGATCCTATGCATGATATCAATGAAGGGTGTGCACCAAAACTGTTGAGTCAATTGTTTAGGTTTTGTTTTAAAAATAAGATATTTTCGTGCGATGAACTTGAAAATTTGACCAAGTTTTATGACTACGACTCTGCTGACATTCCATCCCGTATCGATCTTGAGAAAAAAAACCTCGGTCAAAATGCAGCACAATCGATGTGTCTGTTCAGACACATTCCGTTCATTTTGCATAAGTGGAGATATAATTCAAAGTTAAAAGAAATATGGAAATGCTACGAAGCGCTTCTTTACGTTTGTGATGTTGTTTACTCATATGAAATCACTGAAATGGAACTTCAAGAACTCGAAAAAGCAATATCACTTCATTTAGATCTATTCAAAAAAATGTTTAAAGTTCCTTTAATACCCAAACAACATTTTCTTTTGCATTACGCCACGGCGATCCGATCAGTTGGCCCACTAATTTTCTGTAACATGATGAGATTCGATTCCAAACACAGAGTGCTGAAAGTGATTCGAAACGCCAATAATAACTTTAAAGCGATCAACAAAACTTTAGCTCATCAACATCAAAAGCAAATGTCTCTGGGGGACTTTTCATATCAAGATGATGTTAAATGGGGCATCTTGAGACAATTAGAAGGTGGCTTCCTGATCGATTTATTGCATGAAAAATTGAACCTATCGGAAGAGACTATGTTTGAAACAAAATTCCTTCATTTGAATCACTATAAGTACACGCCAAGATCTATGGTGGTTCATGTTAAACAATTCCATGAAATCTGTCACATTGTTTACGTTTGCCAAACATTTTATTTCATTTGCAAACCATATATTGTGATCGAATTTGACAATTTTCTGAACAGCTTCCATGTAAAGAAAATAGAGTCCACGGAATATTCTCTGATTAAGTTTGATGATTTGTTGCATTTCAGGCCCTACGAATTGAAGTCAATACAAACCAGTAACTACATTATGTCACAAAGTCGAGATTTACATAAAATCATTGCTTGATTTGTTGTCATTCATCATTCCTATTAATAAAGTCATTAAACACATTTTATTTTACTAACATTTTCTTTATTATTGACATTGTCTTCATAACTTTGATTTTTCACAGCTTCTTCCGGTGGTAACATTTAACTAAGGAGAAACTAATTAAATTAATGATGGCACAAGCCCAAAATATATAGTTTGTATTCATTGCGTATGTGACCATACGTCAAATATATGATTTGATCCTTTTACGAACGATATAACGTACGATATACGATATAAACAGTCTTATCGTTTCAATTAGACTAATTTTGCATTTCTCCAAAGAAATGCAAGGTCTTTTTTTTAATACTTATTTTGAATCACAAAATTTACTGAAACACGCAATATATATAAACGTAATCATGTTTTCGCGCTAAACTTCAAACACGCGCTATTGCCAAAGCAATCTTTGAAGCTAGGTTTCTCATTGTGAGTGTAGTCTTGAATTCTGTTGACTTAATCCCGTACAAAAAATGCCCGAAAAATGTCATGATTGGGTTGATATTTATCTCAAATTTGATGTCAAAATTCAAGTGAATCTTGAAGAAAAGATCCACAACCTGTGCAACGCTCCAGTCATTGGGAACCTGTATCGGAAAAATTGAAATTGTGAATTGGTGTTCCTCAAACGTATTTAAGTATGTTGAACTTACATCAATTAAATGATTTTCGACAGCAATGTAAAATTGCGACACATTTTCCTTTGATGATCCGACAGCGATGATGTGTGGATAGATGTTTTTATCTAATTCCTTTTGAGAAGGCTTTACCTGTGGAAAATGAGCGTTTATTTTCAAAGATGGGTCAAGTGCAATGGAAATGAAATGATTAAATGGCCAATTTAGAAAAAGTACCTCCGAAAAAATGAAGAATTTATCCATCGCTTGACTGAATGGTAGAATCAAACCTTGACGTACCGTCTTTCCAGCTCTAGCTGGCAACAGCTTCAAAAAAAGCAAAAACGATTCGATTTCCACTGGCCATTCTGTGCGAATACCAGACTTGAAATGATTTGTCCCGATTTCTTTCACATACTTAGAATAATTCGGCCAATTTTCAATTAAACCATTTGGATCAGCTTTCACTTTGAAACGGATAACAAAATCATCCAAAATCTGGAAAATTAAAGAATTTCAATTCGATACGGTTATACAAATATGACACAACGGAATTACCAGTGTCGGATGTGTGAAAAAAATTGGATACTGCTCCAGAAAATCCAGCTTCGTTTCCTTCATTTTTTCTGAACGAATCACAACAGTTGACCTCAATTTTTGTCTTATCAAATCCATATTTTCATTTGAAACCACAACCGATTTCAAAAATTGCAAATCTTTCACCGAATTTTCATCACTAGAGTTTACATTGGGAGAACAAGCTGGCTCTACATTTTCGGCATTACTAATATCAACGACAGGGCTTGATTTGCGATGGGTAGCATTGATAGAACCACGGTGAACACGTGATGAACGGGGTTTTGCCTTCTTGGAGTGCAATGACTTGGAATAATTCGCATTACGAAACTTCTTGGCCAAATAATCGAGAACAACATTCTGAAAATTTAACGAAATTCGTCAACAAACTGAAATTAATGAAATTAGATTTGAAATACACTTACATAACCGGCGTGATCTCCTTTTGTACTATCTCGTAATCTTGGCATAGCAAAAACAATCAATTTGGCAACAGTTACCATATATGATCGTTCGACCTTTGAACATTTTTCGGATAAATACTCATGAGCAAGCGTAATCACGTTTTTACGTTCTGCTTCAGTCAGCTGAATGTTGGGATTTTCCGATCGTCCTTTTTCAATTATTTCATCGGCACACTTTCGCCGCAAAAATGCCACAAAATCCTGATAAACGATCAAATTGTTCAGTTTGACGGAGAGAACATAACCCTACTTCAGTTGACACTTACCGTCAATGTATAAACCGGCTCATTTAGTAGTTTCGGTGTTGTGACCAAATGGATATAAAAGGAAGCACAGTTGCCTTCCCTTTTGACGATAAAATGAAAATCCTCCTTGTAAATGCGCGTGTGGTCGAAAAACATTTCAATTTCGTGCTGGTTTGTATCTGTGAAACCAAAAGTTCTTCCACCTAAAATGACAGTAGGCCATGAAACCCCGGTATTGTTATGTAATTTAACATTTTGTACTCACATTCGTCCAAATAATTTTCCAATGAGAGTTCCTTTGTCTTAGATACTACGTACTCTCGTTGAAACTCATATCGAGTTCGGATTGCAAAACCGGTGTCCTCTGGCACTGAATCCATTTTCGCTATACCATTTCAGCACAATCAACCGAACATAGAAAACCAAAACAAACGACTGTCATGTGCGAACAAGTTAGTTTGACAATTTGTGGTACAGAAAATGGGTGCGCTCAATGCCAATCGGCTTTTTTTCAAACACAACACTTTTTTGGTTTCGAAATTTAAGTTTTATTGAAATTCAAATAAAGAGGAATACTTTTGATTAAATTAATAGAATCAAGACGCAAAAAACAGGAATAAGACGCCAAAGTGTCTTATTCCATATTTAGACATATGGTGTCTTATTTTTGTAAAATAATTCTTTGTGT